>RJWJ010025800.1:0-23537 GCA_004363605.1 Indri indri | reverse complement strand
TATACATTCAAATCTTGGTCACAAAACAAACCAACTTACTTGCCTTATTTATTGATCTGTTAAGATGGTATAACAGAAGATCATTATATTTTTGAGGAGAGTGGCTCTCTTTCTGCTGAAAATATTCTTTTATTTTCTGAAATCTTTTATCATGGGATGCATCAGTAATAAGTGATTGAAGCTGGAAAGGTGATAGTTTGCAAATTACTTTTTTCCCCAAGAATATTTATAGTAATATTTCTACTAATATTGTTATCAATAATTCAGTGTGAAATAACATAGGGTAAATATAGAACAGAGATCTCTATCTTAAACAGTGAACTATCATTTAACAAATGATTGAAGCTTCTGCTGGCCCAAGACAAGAGTTCTCAGGTGTGGCTGCTAGACATCAGCGGCATTGGCATCACCTGAAGACTTAGAGCCCTCAGAGACTGGGATGGAGCCCTTCAGGGTGATTCTGATCCATGCTAAAGTTTGAGAACCCCAAAAACTACACTTGAATTATAGATGTCAATAGGTGAAGATCCTTAGTAATGTTGGAAATTCTAAAACACTAAAGAATGCAAGCTTAAGACCACTCATTATGTGACACAAAAGATAACAGAAGAAAAACAAAATAATGACAGATAATGGAAGTTCATAAACATGAAAATTGACCATAATGCTGGAACATTAGCCAAGACATAAGTATATACACTTGAATAACAGACATTTTCTTAAGTATCTATATTATAAAAAACAGGATTTTTAACCTTGGAGACCTGAGTGAAAAAAAGAAAGAAAAGGCAAAAAAAAAAAAATGGTATTTTTAATCTTTGAAAAATCCAGTCCATTCACAAGGGCTACATTACAATAAATACTATTTTAATAAGGAGGAATTTTACTGTATACAGCTCAAAATTCCACTTATTCTTAGTACTGATTTAAATGGGGAAACAGTATTTGAAATTATTCTATTTAAAAAGAATGTTTTCTTTTTTAAGTTATCACATAGTGAGCCTCTTTGTGCCGAGTGTGTTAACTGTTCTGCAGATGTTCCTATTTAATCCTCACCACCACCCTGAGAGGTCAGACTCTTTACCTGGGGATAGTAACAGAAAGGATTGGAAAGATTATAAAGTAAAGTGTGATCACTCAGCAGGGAGTCACACTCAGATTCTCTTTTGCCTGCTTAAAACTCCACCGAGGCATCCCCTGACTCAGAATTAATCCCAACCTTTTGTTGTAGTCTGCAGGGCTCTGTGTGATCTGTTCTGTCAACTTCTGACTTCCCTGCTAATGAGTCGTAGAATAAGTCAAGTTCTTCCTTGCCTCAAAACCTTTGCACTGGCTGTTCTAGGCCTATACTGCTTCTCCCCACCACTTCTCACATGGCTGGCTCCCCTCAGATTTCACCTTAAATATCACCTTCTCAGGTAAATCTTCCAGGACCAACTTTTCTAACGTAAACCAAGTGCCTCCCTGCACCCTTGGTCATTCTCCTTCACAACACCCTGTTCTTTTTCTTCCTACTTTTTCGTTTAGTAACCCATTTCTTTGGCTCTCTGCCAGAGTGTAAGCTCCATGAGGGCAGGAATTGTGTCTGTTTTGTTCATCACCATGACCTACATCTAGAACAGTGCTGGACACAAGATAGTTTAGACTAGGATGTTGGTAGGATAGTTGAAGGTGTCAACCCAAATAATAGGCCCTCTGAAAGAAAATATTTGGGAATAGAGCACTGCAATGGGAAAACATATGCCACAGTAAACCATGTGTACATTCAAGGAGGTAACGACAGACAAGGGTTTTTAAAGGAAAAAATTAGGATTACATAACTGTTTTGAAATAATCATCCTGGGCTACAAAGATCAATAATAAGAGTGATGCCAGTCTGAGGTTGGAGTTGCAAGGGCAGATGTCCTTGCAAAAGTGTTTTTTAAGTTTGTGACAGCCTTTGTGCATGGTTGTGGTTTTTACAGAGTCTATTTTTGTTATCAGGCACACAAGCAGGAGAACCCTCTTGTCACGGTCTTCCCTGTCTCTGTCAGGGTTTTCTTAACATTAGTGACTCCATTTTGATTCTAACAACTTTCACAAAGGTAAAATTGAGTAGATATGGTGAAAAATTGAATGTGGAAGATTAGGGAAGGAGTAGAATCTCTCTCTCCTTCTGATTTACGCAACTGGAGGAACAATTTTGCTAATGGCCCACGGAACACAGAACCAAAAAGAACATACACACACACACACACACAAACACACGAAGAATACAAAATAGATGTGATCTTTACCCAGAAAGCATCCTGGTCCTTTCCAATCTCATCGCTTTCCTTAACAGGCTGCAAAGAACCTTCATTTTCCTGTGTGCCATAAAAAGATGTTTTTTAAAATTTTATTTCAAAGAAATACATTTCAAGTTTTAAAGCTAAAACAAAAGAAATTAAGGTTTATATTGTTTTCTTGAATAGAAACTTTTGTTTCCTCATACAATCGGTCTAAGTAAGACAATACCTTTTTTAAAAAACTCTATCCAATGTTCTTTAACATGGTCTATGACAAATACAATACAAACTAGCACAAGCAGCAAACATCATTTGAATAAATGATCACACAACATAAGTAAATTTAAACTCTTTAATGATGTCTATAAAACAGAAAGAAAGAAAAACTTTGAATAAGCCATTTCAGAATGAGATCTAATAAAGTTAAATAAAAAGTGTTTTGGAGGCATCACACTACCTGACTTCAAAATATAGTACAAAGCTATAGTAACCAAAATAGCATGGTACTGGCATAGAAAGACACATAGACCGATGGAACAGAATAGAGACCCCAGAAATAAATACACGTTTACAGCCAACTGATTTTCAACAAAGGTGCCTCGAATTTTCAGTGGGGAAAAGGATGGTCTCTTCAATAAATGGTGCTGGGAAAACTGGATATCCACATGCATAAGAATGAAACTAGCACCCTATCCTATCTCTCACTATATACAAAAATCAACTCAAATTAGACTAAAGACTTAAATGTAAGACCCTGAACTGTGAAACTGCTTCAAAGAAAAAAACAACAACATGGAGGAAATGCTTCAAGATATTGGTCTGGAGCAGGCTTCTGGGCAGAGACTTTATGGAGAAGACCTCATAAGCACAGGCAATAAGAGCAAAAATATACAAATGGAATTATATAAAGCTAAAAAACTTTGCCACAGCAAAGGAAACAATGAACAGAGTAAAGAGACAACTGGATGAGCCCAGTGGCTCATGCCTGTAGTCCCAGCACTTTTGGAGGCTGAGGCAGGAGGATCACACAGGAGTTTGAGGCTGCAGTGAGCTACGATTGTGCCACTGTACTCCAGCCTGGGTGACAGAGTGAGACCCTGTCTTTAAAAAAAAAAAAAAAAAAAAGAGAGAGAGAGAGAGAGAGAACCAGCAGAATGGGAGAAAATATTGCAAACTATTCATTCAATAAGGGATTAATATCTAATATTTAAAATACACGGAACTCAAATAACTCAATAGCAAAAAAGTAAATAATCCAATTAAAAACGGGCAATGAACTAAATAGACATCTCTCAAAAGATGACACGGAAATGACCAATAGGTATACGAAAAATGCTCAACACCACTAATCATCAGGGAAATGCAAATCAAAACCATAATAGGATATCATCTCACCCCAGTTAAGATGGCTATTATCAAAAATACAAGAAATAAATGCTGGCAAGGACATGGAGAAAAGGCAACCCTTACACACTGTTGGTGGGAATGTAAATTAGTACAGCCATTATGGAAAACAGCATGGAGGTTCCTCAAAATATTAAAAATAGAACTATCATATGATCCAGTAATCCCACTACACCAGGTACCTACCCTAAGGGAAGGAAATCAGCATGTCAAAGACACATCTGCACTACCATATCCACTGCAGCACTATTCACAATAGCTAAAATGTGGAATCAATCTAAATGTCCATCAACAGATGAATGATAAAGAAAATGCGGTATATGTATACAACGGAATACTATTTGGCCATAAAAAATAAAGAAATCCTGTCATTCAAGGCAACATGAATGAGCCTGGAGGACATTATGTTGAGTGAAATAAGACAGGCATAGAAAGACATAGCACACGTTCTTACTCCCATGTGGAAGCTAAAAAATTTGATCTCATAAAAGTGGAGAGGAGAATAGAGGCTTGAGAGAGGGGAAGGTGGAGACGGCCAGAGGTTCGTTAATGAACACACAAAATTCCAGCGAGATAGGGAGAATAGGTTCGAGCGTTCTATACCACTGGGTGACTATAGTTAAAAAAAATTTATTGCATATTTTCAAATAGCTAGAAGAGTGGATTTTGGATGTTCCCGAGAACAAAAAAGTGACAAATGTTTGAGGTGATAATTCCAGTGCCATGGCATGCCTGTAATCCCAGCCACAGGCATGATCCTCCCAGGAGGATTGCTGGAGCCCAGGAGTTTGAGGCCAGCCTGGGCAACAGAGCAAAATCCTGTAGTCTCTAAAATATGAAATAAAAAACTGTTTAAAGTTTGAAGTGATGGATACACTAATTACTCTAATTTGGTCATTAGACATTGCATACATATATTAAGATATCACTGTGTATCCTATAAATATATGCAACTATTATGTGCCAATTAAAAATAATAAAAGCAAAAAAGAAGTTAAAAAGCCATTGCATTAGTGGATTATTGAGGGTAGAGGTAAAAGGGAGGCAGGAGGAGCAGCTAAAGCTAAATTAAAATTGGGTGTTAACTCATAGCACAGACTGACATCAAATAAATACTATGCTACGGATCAAAAAAAGAATTTTTGCCAACAAATTCTGAACTAGTGGGAAATACTTTCTATCCTTGCCTCAGAAAATATTCTCAGCAGCCCTCATGTTAACCGTCTTTCCCCCTTTTCTCTAGAGACACTGCCCTCTCTCCCCTTCGCTTCAATTCCTATGCAGACATGCTCTGCTTACTTTAATTTCTACCTCCTCCCAGTCTTCTCCGGCCTTGGCAGTTCCACAGACGTGCTTCCTGGGATTTCTGGGGCCACTCTAGTGCACAAAAGGGCGTGCCACAGCTTTTGTGACTAGGGCCTTGACAAGAAAATCAGAAAGTGGGATGGTTTGGGCAGAACAGATCATCAGACTATCTAACACTCAGTCTCCTCATTTTAAAAATGTTATAACAACACCTACACAGAAGGACTGGAGTGAGGATTGACTGAGATAATGTTTGTCAGGTCCTTAGCATTATGCTTGGCACACAATGCTCAGTAAAGGGCAGTTACCAATATTAAGAGGGATGGCGAGGAGCATATGCTTAGGTGCATCTGCATTTACCTTGATGTTAGAATGGTGTGTGCCCCGAATCTGCCACCCCACGACTGTCCATTCAGGAACTAGCCATGGCCTGAGAAGGGAAAATAGAGCCAGATGACAGGTGAATTTTATAGAGAACAAAGGAGTTCCCAGCCTGGCTGAGTATTAGAATCATCTGGCCCTAATTGACAAACTAGGGCCCCACCCCAGACCAATTAAATCAGAATTTCTCCCAGTAGGGACCCAAGCAGTAGAAAGTTTTAAACACACTCCAGGTGTTTTTTGTTTGTTTGGGGCGTGGGTTTTTTTTTTTTTTTTTCATTCTTGGGTGGGCTGAAATTTCACGTTTTTAATGTACAGCTGGTTTGAGAAACACAGATCTAGGCACTCAAATTGAACGAGTAGGTTCACAGGTATTTTAAATACTGTGCACTAAATTAAACAACAAAAAAATCAGGATGTAACACTAGAAAGAATTCAGATATGTAGAGATGAATCTGAGTCAAAAACTGAATTTTTTAAAAATCATACATTTCCAAAAGAAATTATTTAAGGGTACTCAGTCTTTCAAAAATCTTCAGGATTATAAGCTGGAAGCAAGGAAGCAACATTTTTTCTTAGTGATGGATTTTTGGATAGGAATTTATGAGCATCTGTCAGTATTTAGGACATTTTCAGAAAAACAAAAAGCTAGTCAGAATGAATATTTGCCCCAGGCATGTAGTTGTGCAATGTTAAGTGGAAAAACAGTGGAAATCTCAATATACACTTATCGTAAATATGCTAAAGAAACATGGAAAAATAATTAGTTTTTATAAATTTAAAAAACCAAATGATACCAAATTTTATATACATAAGGATCATTCATATTTTGAAAATACAATTGTGATTGTAGAAAAACACTAAAGGAAATTTTTAAAAAGCTAAGTAGTTATTCCTTAGGGATTGGAAATAGGATGATTTTTTAAAATCTCATATCTATGTCTTTAAAAATGATGGGTTACTTTTGTATTGGAAAAGAAAAATATTAAACACTCAAAAAAAAAAAAAAAACACGAGGCCGGGCGCGGTGGCTCACGCCTGTAATCCTAGCACTCTGGGAGGCCGAGGCGGGCGGATCGTTCTGAGCTCAGGAGTTCGAGACCAGCCTGAGCAAGAGCGAGACCCTGTCTCTACTAAAAAATAGAAGGAAATGATATGGACAACTGAAGATACATATATAGAAAAAATCAGCGGGGCATGGTGGCGCATGCCTGTAGTCCCAGCTACTCGGGAGGCTGAGGCAGTAGGATTGCTTGAGCCCAGGAGTTTGAGGTTGCTGTGAGCTAGGCTGATGCCACGGCACTCGCCCCAGGCAAGAGAGTGAGACTCTGTCTCGAAAAAAAAAAAAAAAACACGAGAAGGAAATACAGCAAAATACAGTCAGGTTGATTTGGTGAAATGAGATTGTGCTTTCCTCTTCTTTCAATTATTTTTCCTGTTGAACATTTTTGCCATAATAAGAATATTTTTTATTTGAAATCAAATAAGCTTTATTTTTTAAAATGTCTTAAGCAGAGCCACGAATTTAAGCTTTATATTTGTGATATACAAATTTTAAGTGTTACCCTGGAACTTCCACCCTGAAATGTCAAGGACAAACATCGACAACCACGGGAGACGTGTCCAAAACATTTAGCAGTGAATTGTTACACTGAAGGCGCCCCTGGTCCACCACGCTGGTTTTACAACACATTATACCGCCTTAAATATTATCTATTCACTTCATCCCCAAAATTAATTTAATTAAAAAGTATAATACACACAAAATATTTTTAAAAAGCTAGTTTGGGCTAACAGTCTTACTTCTATGTGAACTTGACCAAAATCCCTAAATGTCGGTGTAGTTTACAATATTATCATCATTACTTATAAATATGAAAAATAGGGTGAACTCAAAGACCCAAAACCAGACTTATTTTTTTCGCCAGCAGAGTATTCAACGAGTACTAGCGAAGTGAACGCTGAAGTGTGAGAGCTTTGCCCTGGCTGTCTCAGGGCCTGTTTCCTGCTGCGCGGTCAGCTCAAGTCCCAGCACTTGGGACGGCTTAACGTCACCGCACATTCCGCCGGCAAGGGGGACAAGAAGGCTCAAAACCCCGCTGGGAAAACATCCTGAGCAACTTGGATAGAACTATCTCATTAATTTCTGAACGTGAATTCTCGGTTCTCCCTTCGCTGAGCCCTTTATGAAGGGGAAACCACAGGGTTTCTACACTTTCTTCTCACTGAAAGCTGCCAGTGAACTCCGAGCAAACCTAAGGGGGTGGAAGCGCTCGAAGGTCCCCAAAGGCTTGTGCCCCGACGGCCGGGGATATGCCCCGCGCGGTCTCTGGGCGAACACGCAGACCCTGCGCCCGCCAAAGCCGGAGCCCGAGGGCCGTGGAGAGGGGGCCCAGCTCCACCGGCGCTCCGGCCCGCCGGGGTCACTCACCGCCTGCATCCCGGGGCTCCCGGCCCGAGGCTGCGCCCCCGACTCCGACTCCCGGGGCGCGCCGCGCTGCTGCGCCGCGCTCGTCCCTCTGCGGTTCCGCCGCCGGAGACTCCGGCCAGCCGCAGGCATTGCAGAGAAAGCCCAGGCTGCAAAGGGCTCTTTGATTTGAATCTTCTCGAGGAACTCTTAATTGACGAACCCGCGCCTGTAATCTACTAGAACCCTGTGTTTGAGACTCAATAAACGCAGGTAACTAGCACCCGCGTGTGGCCACCTGGGCGCACGCACGCGCACCTTAAGAGAAAGCCAATACACAAAGGATGTGACCAACGTCCTTTAAGCATTCTTTTTTTTTTTTTTTTTTGGTGACAGAGTCTCGCTTTGTCGCCCAGTCTAGGGTGCGGTGGATTCAGCCTAGCTCACAGCAACCTCAAACTCCTGGGCTCAAGCGATCCTCCTGCCTCAGCCTCCCGAGTAGCTGGGACTACAGGCACGTGCCGCCATGCCCGGCTAATTTTTTCTATATATTTTTAGTTGTCCAGCGAATTTCTTTCTATTTTTAGTAGAGATGAGGGGGGTCTCGCTCTTGCTCAGGCTGGCCTCGAACTCCTGCACTCAAAAGATTCTCCCGACTCAGCCTCCCGGAGTGCTAGGATTATAGGCAGTGAGCCACCGCGCCTGGCCCCACGGTTTAAGCATTCTTTGTACATGAAATTCCAAACTGATAGCTATCCTCTTTGCTGAAGCGGTTTTCTCTCTGTCTTAAATAAATAGCCCGAGGAGCTGCTTTTAGTCCTTTGCGGCTGAACTTTCCTATGGTAACCAGACTTGGACCCGATATTATGAATACATTCCTGATATCACAAAAGAAGATATTTTGTTTGTTTGTTGTTTTTAAAGTACCTTGGGAGGGGGAGGTTAAAAAAAAAAGGAAAGCAAATAGTTTCCTTGTGTTCTGCTGACTTCCTTTAACCTGACAAGTCTGTGTACCAGTGGCTAGGCTGAGTCCCGTAGGTGGCCAGTTATGTGAACGTGAACACCGTGGCAAAAATACACTGGACTGATGTTTTTTAAACATTCCTTCTGTAAAAATCGAATTGTATTATAACTAGACCTATGTGTATTTTATGGTGCAACATATACAGAAGATACTTGTCTACATCAAAGCAAAACATACTATAACCAGAATCCCTATTGGTGAGCCCAGGACTTGCACGCATCTCCAGTCCATTCAGAACAATATCTATGTTCTGAGACATACGTCATGAAGAAAAACAAAATATTTATGTCAAAGCTCGTCATATCCATTTTCTGGCAAATATCTAAACCTAGCAAATTCAAAGGCTTGTTCCTTTCCTTATGAACTAATGGACTATTACAATATTAAATTAGTAATCAAGGCAGGGACAGCTGTGAATATAAAGTATTGTGACTCAATGCAAATATTGGGGCAGGAAAAAAAATCAAAGGATAATAAAAGCAATAACCAAAATACTACACTTTAAATGCATTTATTTAGAAGAATATTTAAAAAGTGAAGTTCTTCTAACATTAGAAAACTTCATAATCAATTTTCAGACCTTTGGAGAAAAATATATCCTTCCAAACTTTGTAGTGACAATGCATTCAAATCTTCAGGAGAAATTAAAAATAACAAAATAGACAACAATACCATTTATTGGCTTGTTTATTTATTTGATTTTCACTTTGATTACCTTCTTTCACTAACCCGTTTTACCCAAACGTAATTTTAGGGCAACTTGAAATATATTATTCTAATTCTTCTCAAACTAAATATGGTTGAGGCTCTATGGCATTTCTTCGGATGCCAGAATTCATTTAGGAATTAATTGACTTGCCTTTAACATTAAACAGTTATATTTATTTATATTTTTGAAGGGTCAGATCTCTCTAGGGACATTCCAAAAGCCTAGAGACAAGAACTATTCTAACTGTGTTTGCAGTAAGACCAGAAATTAGTTTCTATGCATTCTCAGAGGTAACTTTAAATGACTATTTTGAAGTTATTTTTAGAACATTTGAAAAGAGGAATTATTCTTAATCACTTTGAATGAAATATCTATTTGTTTAAAAATAAATGGTCAATCGATTTCCATTTAATTTTGGAAGACGAAACCACATAAAAAGAAATTACAGGAGTTGCTGGGACCTTTGGCAGTCAGTTAATTCAATGCAAATCTGTGACTGAAACTAATGGGTGAAGGGCAGGCACATCTCTTCGTTCCCTCTTAGATCTGAGTGGCAACCATTTGGGAGTGAGTTTAATCAGAAACCCTGACCAACAGGAGCCTTCAGGAGAACAGAACTTCGGGGGAGAGAAGCTGGGAATGAACGAATCACTTTCTTACGCTAGGACGCCTTTGCTTCGGAGAAGGACCCCAGCTTAAAGCTAGAGGAGGAAGAAAATGCGAGCAACTGCCCGAAGCTGCATTTCCCCCGAGTTGTCTGGTCCGCAGCCATAGGTGGGCTGCTCTGGCACGTACTTCGCGGGCGGATCGCTTTGCCCAGCAAGCCCGACCGTGCCTTTGACCGGGGAGGTAAAAGGACCGGGAGCTTGGAGCATCCTTCGCTTCCTGACGCCGTTTCGCACAGGCTGTGGGCTTAAAACGTACCTGTCTTTTCCACCTTTTGCCAAAGGAAGGGACTAATCCTGCAAGAGGCGCTGGCCTGGGCACTCTCCCGGCCGCTGGCGCGGAGCACCGGTCGGAGCACTGCGCTCGCGCTCCGCGGTGCCAAGGTCTAGGGCCGCCGGTGTCGGGGTTTGGAGGGGCTTGAGTTCAGATCCTCCTCCTCCCGTGACAGTGATCCTCCTGGAGGAGTCGGCTCCTCTTCTCTGGCCAAGGCTGAGAATGGAGGTGTGTCTGCTGCGAAACAAGGGCAGGGCGCAGGGAATGAATTCCGGAAGCCCGTCTTCCCTGGCCCACCAGCATTCGGCTGGGGGGTGGTCGGAGAGCGGCTTAAATCGTTTCAATCGATTTCTTTCGTTGCTTGTCTCCAGGTGCCGGCGTAACCCCGGGTGAGGCGGACGCACACGTGAAGTACGCTCGTCCCACCCCTGGGGAGCCCACGTGGTCCAGCGCCCCCCTGCCGGGGTTCTCTAGTCCCCCAAAGCCTCCCAAGACTCTAACGGGGTAAATACGAAAATGTCGCGATAGTTTCTCAGTATCGATAAAGATTTCTTAAAAGAGTTGTGCTCGGGCGGGTGGTAACCGAGGGCTCGGAAAGCTGAGGGAGGCGGCATAGACAGGTGCGGGTCGCTCTTTGCCCGGCCACAGCGCTCGCTTCCCTCCCTCCCTCTTCCACCCCAGGATCCCGCCTACTCGAGGCTCATTTCCCCCCACGTCCTCCGCGTCCACTCTCTAGGACTCTTTTGCCGCGGGGCCAGGTCCCTCCCAGCCCGGGGGAGAGTGGGTGCGCCAAGGCCCGCGAGCGTGCGGGGACACGGCGCCCTGGGGGACGTCCCGAACAGCCGATCCTAGACTCCCGGACATGCGCAATCGCTACAGCAGGAGCCGGGAGCGGATCCCAAAGGGGGCGGCCCCTGGCCAGTGGGCGCTATTGTGCAGACCCCAGCGCCCAGTGAACAGCCGAGGGTCCCACGTACAGTTCCCACGCTGACCCGGAATTGAGTGTGGGCTCTCAGGGGACTTTGCTGAAAAGGCCCTGCTTCAAAAGGTGCGGTCTAATAAGCCCTCTCTGAAACCACAGAGGCCGGGTGTAATTAGGGGGGAAAATTGTTTGCAGCTTAAGTGAGACAGCCCCACCCCCTTAACATCTTGGCTTCAGGAGCTCACGTAAGCTCCACCTGCATGCCTGGCTCTGTCGGAGAGAAGGCGACCGGTCCCCAGGGCGTGGGCGTGGGCCCTAGCGAGGGAGGCGAAGAAAGGCGGAGCCGTGGCAGGTGTATCTTTATAAACTAGCTGGCAGCTGCCAGACGCCGAAGGTCCGGGTGGAGACCTTTCAGCACCTAGGCCGAGGACAGGGCTCTGCCCGGGTCCAAAAACCCCGTCCCCAGCTTCAGGATCTCTCCCGTCCTCTCCTCTTCTTCCCTCCCCTCTCCTCTCTCTCTTCACACACACGCCCCATTTCTTTCTTTCTTTTTAAAGTCACCTAGCGCACTTCTCGGTTTTTTTTTCCTCCTTCTTCTTCTATCTTTCAGGATCTGGGAGGAAAGCAAGAGCGGCGGACGGATGCCGGCGGACGCGGTGCAGCAAGCAGACCGAGTGTGCTCCTGCGGGATGCAGCTCAACTGGGACATCAACGATCCGCAGATGCCTCAGGTGAGTGAAACCGAGTGTGTGCGGGCGCGCGTGACGCTGTCCGTGCAAAGAAGGGGGAATGGCATTAAAGTTATTGCAGAGACTCTGCGGGCAGACCTCACACACGTGTCTGAGTTTCTGAGGGCCCTCAAATGTAGATATGTGAAGAGAACTTCTCTGGACTCTACAAAAGGCAGAGTTGGGTTTAGAAATGTATCTTGTCTCAGCAATTTCCTTGCCCTTGTCTGAAAACCCATGGAAAGCAGCGGAAATGTCCATCAGGCTCCACATTCCCGGAATTCGGACAAGGAGAGCAGGACGCCTCGTCCCTTCAATTGCCTTTAATCCAAGTAGAAATCAGGTGCTTCTCTACTGATCCGTTACTTAAAACCCACGAGAAAGAAGAAAAATTTCAGCAGATGTAAAACCCACTGCTGCTCATGCAGCGAAACTGCGAGGTAGCACTATACATTGAATCTAATGATCAGAATCTAAAACAAATAGCCCGATTTGAACAATTTACTCAGATATCTTTGACTGCTCCATAGCAAGGCTAATAAGGCCATCAGTGCCCAAAGCTTACTTTTTCTATAATGACAGGGAAATTGTCATTCTTTTAGGGTGAATTTGTTGTGTTTTGCTTTATTTTAATGGAGCAAAATGGTTTGGAGCCAAGTCTAGGGAATGAACTGGGCAGTTACACTTGGTCATAACTAGTTTGGGCCAAAACTGAGGAGTGACTTTGAAGTCCTAGGTGTAGGTAGAAGGGAGAATGGCAGTTGATGCCCAAGCATTTACATTGTGGACTTCTGGCAATGTCACGGCACAGGGATGAGATGTGGCATTTATTTAGCATCTGTGCCAGATAGGTGTTCAAATAAATAGTTCATTAGCAAGACTGTGCAGCACTTTTTTGGATGTATACATTTGTAGTAGAGGTATTTTATGTTTGTTTTAATGTCTGCCTACTTAAGAGTCACACAGTATCATTTTTGTGAAAGTGGACCACAGTTCAGCAAGTGTATCTCATCCTTGCTGACTTCTGTGTAAATCTTCATAGGAAAAAATCCAACCTTGCATTTTAGGAAAGAGTCACATCCAAGTCATGGCTCATCTGTCAAGCATTTTCTAGACTTTCTGTGTAACTATGAATTTTGGGGGAGTTACAAGCAGGGAGTATGTGTGAAACACCTCAAAAGGGACAGGCACCCTGGGACATAGAGAAGTGGAGAAACTTAGCATAGCCCTGCTCTGGCTAACTGAGCTATATGACCTTGGGAGAGTCCTTGAATTTGCCTTAGACTCAGGCTCTTCACTGGTCATCAGGTGCTAGAAGGAGATAACTATCTCAAACTCTCAGGTCTACTTTTGGGTTCAGTGTGTGTGTGTGTGTGTGTGTGTGTGTGTGTACGCGACATTAGAACAAATGAAACCCAATCCTGGACGTCCTCTGCTCTTGTTTTGATTTAAAAATACAGTCTCTGTGGCTTCATTCACCTCCAGGGTCACTGTCTCAGTAGCTGTTATGAGGCATGGGGGCCTAGTCCACACCCATACAAGGGAGTGCCAAAGAAATACTCCCTTCTGGAAAATTGTCAGTTTGATACTAAGAGCTTTAAGTTGAAATGTTCACTTTTAAAACAAAGATATTTGCATTTGATATAAGCTCAGAGTTGATAGCGCATCATTATATATTTCATTTGTGACTTACTTTGTCAATGTATTAATTTATGTCACTTGTAATATCTTAAAGAAAAGATAAGTAGTGCCTAATAGTAATAATAATGATATTGATCAACAATATCCCTGGTTTTTGGGGAAAAATCACCCATTTACCTTATTACTGTTAGAATATGCAATATTAATGATGTATACAAGTCTGAATTGTCCAACTGAGAATACTTTGACTTTGCAAATGTTTGATCTAACTTCCTGGGTGGTAGGAGTGGGGAGGAGGTCCAAACAGCTTATTACTGTGACAAAACTCTTCTGTGCTTTTATCATACCAGTAAAGCTACTGAGACCTGGCTGCTAGAGATCTTCTGTTTATATCCCAGTTAGGCTAATGCAGAAGGCAATCTACCTAACTTCTCCTTTAGCTATCAAGTAAGAGTAAGGGTGCCCATCTTCCAAGGTGGTTGTGAGGATTACAGATACTGCAAAATGTGGTTTTTCAGGCCCTTCTTTCTCTATCATAAATGCTCAATTCATCGTAGTATGAAAGCAACCTTAGAAAACACATAGAGGAATGCACATGGGTGCATTCCAACCAGACTTTCTTTATGGACACTGAAATTTTAATTCCATATAAGTTTCCTATGTCACAGAATATAATTCTTCTTTTGATTTTTTCCCCTACCATTTAAAAATGTAAAAACTATTCTTAGCTTGAGACCACACAAAAACAAACAGCAGGCCAGATTTGGCCCACTGGTCCCTACATGACAGACCACTGCCCTAAAGAGAGAGTACCTGGTAGATAGTAAGTGCTCAGTAAAGGGCAATTTTCTATTAAACTTAAATATAAAAGACATATTTATTGCAGTATAATATATAAAGTGGGCAAAGACTACTGAATATAAATACTAAGGCAATGCTCAGTGTTTTAGATATAACTTATTATTTCGGCCATGTGGCTCTTTGTTGAGGAGAATGACAATCCCATGTTGCTCTCGGGAGCAATCCAGTGCCAGGCAGGCTCACCAACAGCCCAGAGCTCACAGTGTACTGTTGTGGTTAGGTCTTTCATCACAGTGCCCTTTCAAACTTGGAGAGCTCAGTTGGGAATAGGGAGGGAAGCTGTTCTTGCCTCTCTGACATTGTTCTTGGTGTCACCGCTGATATGAGAGCCAAGAGCTTTAGAGGAAAGTGCACTGGCTTAAAGTAAAGATACTTGCAAATTAAATTGCATTTCGGTGACAGAGCATTCCTATCACTTTTTTTCCTGGCATTTTGATACTTTATTTGAAAATGTTTTCAACATTTAAACACACCAAGAAGTGGTATAACCCAGCAGTAAGAAGCACAGGCTCTGGAATCAGACTGCCAAGGTGCCAGGTCTTGCTAGCTGTGTGACCTTGGGCAAGTCAATTAAGATCTCTGACCTCCATGTCCTGTTCTGTAAAATGGGCATAATTGTCTGCATGTGTTGTAGAGGCTAGATGAATTAATACATGTACAGCATTTAGATGATAAGCACTATATAAACATTAATCATTAGTTGGTTGTTGAAAGGTATATATAGACAGCATGAGTAGCTTTTTGGGGTAGCATAGTTTCGGAGTTTGATAACATTGCTGGATTTAAAAATAACTTGTTTTTATTCTAATGTGCTTGAAGAAAATTTAAACCATGATATGCGTGTTTTGGGCTTGATAAAGCTGACTACCCTTCCTTCTGCTCTCCTTCCTAGGAGCCAGCCTTCTTTGACCACTTCCAAGAGTGGCCGGATGGCTATGTGCGCTTCATCTATAGCAGTGATGAGAAGAAGGCGCAGCGTCACCTGAGCGGCTGGGCCATGCGCAACACCAACAACCACAATGGCCACATCCTAAAGAAGTCGTGCCTGGGTGTGGTGGTGTGTGCACGGGCCTGCGCCCTGCCCGATGGCTCCCGCCTGCAACTGCGGCCAGCCATCTGCGACAAGGCGCGGTTGAAACAGCAGAGTGAGAGCACAGTGTCAGGGAGAGAGGGTGACCTTGGAGTTATGAGTTCTTTATTCCCAACTAATTTTCTCTTCCTTCCTTCAGAAGGGTTTGGGGTTGGGGCTGTTATTAATGCTTCTCCCCTCTGGGCTTTGCAGAGAAATCGTGCCCCAACTGTCATTCTGCATTGGAGTTGATTCCTTGTCGAGGGCACAGTGGATACCCTGTAACCAACTTCTGGCGGCTTGATGGCAACGCGATATTTTTTCAGGTAGGTTGGGTGAGAACACAATTTGTGATTGGACACTTTCATCAGACCACGAAGACCAAACCACCTGTCATGTGCCTTGGGAACTCTGAACCAAACACGATACAGTTCCAGTGGCCAGGAACAGGTGCTGCAGCTCCCCAGGGACCTACTGGGAGTCTAGAAATTCGCACATCTACTGTACACTCGGTCCAGAGATAATGAACCAAGCTGTAGTTCATTTAATAGGGTGAAAGGTTTACCGGTAATCTTGTAAGGTATCTATTGTTGATGCTGTTTTATTTGTTCAAGAATTCTTTTTTCTCTATCATTTTGAAAGAACAAAACAAAACCAAACACTTGGGATCTTGGAAAAGGCATGAGCAATTTTTGGCCAACATTGCTAGCTTCCTTTAGAGGAACAAATTTATGATTCGCCTCCTTAATGCAGGCCAAGGGAGTTCATGATCACCCAAGACCAGAGAGCAAATCAGAGACAGAAGCTAGAAGAAGTGCCATCAAGAGACAAATGGCCTCTTTTTACCAACCCCAGAAAAAGAGAATTCGAGAACCTGAGGTAATGGGGAGCTGACGTGGCACTGTGGTCTGTTTATCTTTCCACCGAAAGATTCACACATAGTTATGTGAAGTATGATTGTCACACATTAATTACAAAGGTTTGATTTTATGTGAAAATTATATAACTCCAACAAAAGATCATTCAAACAACATTTGAATAGGGTTTCTAACCCCTTCTTCTTCTTACAACAATTTCTACAATCAGTGATACAGACAGGACATGTGCTGACATCCTGATACAAGGGTGACTGTCCAACAATAATAAAGAAAGAAATATGCGCACACCAACAGTGAGTGAATGCATCCTTGAGAGAGTCCTTTACATTGTCTACATGGGAACAGATAAAATTTCTTTGGGCAACTTGATCCAGCTTGGCTTTTCTACCAAAGCATGCTAAACAGGTAGAGTGTTATTGTGAGGAGAACAGAACCTGATGTTTTTCGAGCACTTTCTACGTGCCAGGCACTGATCTAAAAGTTTCATACTTTTAATGGTTACAGAAACCCTATGACAAGGTTGCAATAGTCAAAGGTTACGATTAATAAAATATTAGGCCCTATTTTTAAAATGAGGAATCCGAGGCTCAGATAGGTTAAGCAACTTGTTCAATTAGTGAGGTGCAGAATCAGGATTCGAACCCAGGTGTGTGTGGTTCCTGAGTCTCCAATATTATGAACACAGTAGGGGTGAGAACAGGACCGTCTGCCACTCAGAACCATCCTGCCTGGCTATTGTGGACTTTCCTCACCCAGCAGTGTGGTATTCACACCTGGGCAGGCCCAAGCTTAGCAACTCCTGGGCCAGGAGTCCGAATCACGTACCTGAGCAATGTCCACAACACAGAGCTCTCCAACTGCAAGTTTGTTTTCACTTGGTTGGCTATTGTTAGAGGTGAAGGTTTGTGCACAATTTACATATCATGTGTTGTATTTGTATCACTTTTTAGGCAGAAGAAGATCAAGACAGCAGTGGACATTTCAGCCACATACCTCCCTTGGAAAACCCAGAACAGTTTGACATAATTACTGACACCGGCTTGCCGGTTCCAGGACAGCCTTGCCCTTCCTTCCCAAACTCTGATGCTTACAAAGCTACCTTTGACCTAGCCACTTTTCAAGGAGACAAAATGCCACCCTTTCAGAAATATCCAAACCCAAGAATCTATTTGTCTAGGCCACCTTGCAACTATGAATTGGCAGGCCCTGGTTATACAAATTCGAGCCCATATTCCATGCTTTATAAAGATGCCACCAGTATCCCTAACGACACAGACTGGGTTCATCTGAATGCACTACAATATAATGTCAATTCATACAGCACCTATGAGAAAAGCTTTGATTTCACCAGTAAACAAAATGGCTGGAAACCCACTCTTGCAATATCTGGCCTTGGGGAGAGGACTGACCGTGGACAGTTCCAGGCTGTGGCCAATCTCCCTTATTACGATCCAGAGCTTCCCTGCAGGTACCTCTCGACTGCCCCACCAGGTGCCCCTGCCCTACAGACGGTCATTACCACCACCACCCAAGTGTCCTACCAGGCCTACCAGCCCCCTGCTCTGAAACACAGTGACAACATGCCAGAGATCAAGAGGCTTTCAGGCTGTAACTGTGCTCCCGGGGACACCCAGATGTCTGTCTGTCCAGAAGCCTTGAGTCCACCAGCTACAGTCACCAGGGCAGCCTCTCCCTTCGGGCCACTTCCTTTGAAAATTCCAGGAGATTGCCGGGCCATCAGACCCACTTTGGCTTTTCCTAGAGAGTCAGCTTCCTCTAGGACAGATTCTCCAGAGACCTGGGATGTGTGTCTGTCTGGGATGGGCCCTGCGATCAGTTACTCAGATAGAGTGGGTCCAATCTTTAGCTATGACAGTGAGGACTTTTGAAAGACAACACAGGGGACAACATAATACTGGCATCCATGCAGGCAACGAAATGTAAAATGGCAACTATCTTGTTGAGTTGGGAGATTGATTTTTTATGCGAAGAAATACAGACAGTGGTAAAAATGCTGAGTAGCTAAGGAAATATTATAATTAGTTGGAAATGTTTAGATAGTGTAGGGAAATTTCTCACAGCATTTTAAAACCCACTGTAGTGCATAGAAGTAGGTTGGGAAGGTGTGACTTTCCCAAGAGAATAAATAAGCAAACTGGAAAAGGTTAAATACTGACTTCAGTTCACTTAGCTTATTAGCTAGAGTAGAAGTCAAGGATCCTAGTTCTCATTCTGAGCCTTTTCCCATCAGGCCATATTAGGGAATTCCACACATCCTTATTTGGCCCTTAGAGGCTGTCAAAGTAGCTTCAGGAAGAAACCATTACATGCGTATCTCCTGAGTCATTTCATGAAATTTTTGTTTAGCATTTGGAATATGTTAAAATAGCTTCAGGAAATAATCTTGATCATTTTATCTCCAAAGTGCATATCTTCAGCTTTTCAAAAAATCTCTGGCAATGGTAAAGTTCAATTTTTTTCAAAAGAATTTTGTTTTCAGTATTAGCTAAATGCCTTTTCTTAACATGGTGGTTTATGTAACAAAGACAGCATAATCATGTGTATTTAATATATTCTCATTGTACTAAATATATTTTTCTGATTAGGTTTAAGAATTAGAATTGAAATGTTTTGTTGAAATATAGCTTTACTGTTCCTCTGTTATTCTTCATAAAGATAATTTAATAAAGGTAAAGATAATATTGTTGAATTACATGTAATAACATTTTAAAGTAATGTGGCTGATGCTTGAGTTATTTCAAAAAAGAAATAGGAAAAATATTGTTCATATTATGTCCTGGGGAACAGCTCTTACAAAACACTAAAACTTATTAAATAGTTTGGCAGTTTTATGGTTTATTTTAGAAATACCTATTGTACTTGTTCATAAGAGAAAGCATCTTCAAAACACTTGGAGGGTGCACACACACGCTCTGCATGACTCCTGATACTTAGTGAAAATATTCAGTTTTCAGATAAAGATAAACTACATGAACAATAAATATTTGAGAATTGGGGGGGAAAGAAGTAACATCCTCAAATTCGCAAAAATGACCAATTTGCATAACTAAATTGCAGTAAGTCAGATGCCATTTTAAATCATTGAGTGTTCTATATTATGCACCTGATTCCTAAAACCCTGACACCCTGACATAACAGATGCGCACAGTGCTTACCACAGGATTAAATTAGTACATGCCTATGATTTTCTACCTAATTTTTTTTCAAAGGGAAGGCTGTCTAGTACACTCATGGACTCCTTTTTTTTTGACACTTCCATTTCCAAAACTCACAACCTATAAAAATATCTCACATTAATTTAGCACTTACCATGTTCCAGACATGGTTCTAAGCCTTCAAAATATATTAATTCATTTAATCCTCACAGCTGTGTCCTGAGCTACCTGAGAGAGGGAAATGACTTATTACACAGCAAGTGGGAGACCTGGGATTCGAGTCCAGGTCATCTCCAGAGCCCGTGCTCTCAACCAACACATTATATTAGCTTTGATTATAATCTTTTATCAGCAAAATTCCATTTCCAAATTCCATTCTGAGCGTTGTTCTTGGCACAGAGTAGTGAGTTTTATTACTTGTAAGTGTTTGTGTCTCAACACAGGACCTGAGGAATTCGGCCAGAACAGGTGGAAAAGGCCAGGGATGAAAGTGAACCGATGTGGGTTGGTGGCACAGAGACAAGTGTTTCCCAAAGTGTGGTACAAGGGTGCCCTGCAGTACAGGATGAGTTTAGAGAGCCCATGCAAATTTTAATAGTTACAGACTTACTGTGTAATAGGGAAAGATAAATAACACTTTAAACGCTGTGATTTCAGGCAGCAGAGGTCATAATACTAAAAACACAATCCCAAATACCATAATCCCAAATGTTGAAATCTGGAAAGATCAAAATCCCTAAAGTCTAAAATCCCTAGTGTCAAAGATCTCAAAAATCACAATCCCAAAAGATTAAAATCCCAAATGTTGAAATCCTGAAAGCTGAATTCAGGGGAAGGGATTAAAGCATTTTCAGTTGTAGGCAGGATAGTTGCATCATGTTAGGTGGAACTATTGCCTTGTTATTGTCTTTATTCAGAAATTAAGTATGGTTTAAGGAGATCGTCGGCGTACCAAGTTGACAAAGGGTGGGCTTATCATGGCATACACACAGTGTAAATAGGGGAAACACAGGAAATGGGTTGAAGTGGAAACAGGGCCCAGAGCCTTGCCAAGGGGAGGAGTCTAACTTTCATTCCAAGAGCAACAGCAAACCACTGAAGAATTTTAAGAGAGTGACATGATCTAATTTATGTTTTGGGAAGACTCATTCTGATGCCGTGTAGATAAAGGATTAAAGCTGGGTCCAGGAAGCAGGAAGACAACTGCAAGCAGTCCAGGCAGGAAGTGCTGATGGTTTGGACTAAATGATGGTGGTGGAGGTGGAAGGAAGTGGACAGATTCAAAATGTTAATTTGGATGAAGAACTAATGGAGCTTACTTGTGCTTTACATGTGGCATAGTCAGGAAGAAGGAAAAAATCAAGAACGACTCTCAGTGTCTGGCTTCAACAAACTGCATGACTCGTGGTACCATTCTCTGAAGTACTGGCAGCTGAGAAAAGAACAGTTATGGTCACTTGGTACTTGTGAGTCATCTGAGTTATCAGATGGTTATAACCCTGGAGCTCTGTGGAGAGGTCTGAGCTGTAGGTAAATATCAGGAAATCAGAAGCATAAAGATGTGTTTTTATAGCCAAGAATAGCTCATCTAGTAAGAGAGTTGATAGGTGCCCTGTCCAATATGGTAGCCACTGGCCATATGTGGCATTATAAATTAATTAAAATAAAATAAAATTTAAAATTCATTTCTGCAGTCACACTAGCCACATTTCAAGTGCTCAGTAGCCACATATAACCAGTGGCTATTGCATTGGATGGCACGTAGAGAGGACAGTTCCATCCTCACAGAAAGTTCTATTGGACAGTGTTGGCATAGAGGAGGGAAAGGAGGAAGCTGATATGAAGCCATGAGGAATTCCCAATTTGGAGTGAGAGCAGCAGTATCTGGTAGAGATTAGAATTAGTAGCCAAGTGAGTAGAAAACCAGGACACAGAAGGGGTCACAGAAGCCAGTGCCAAACTCTTTCAAAAGAGAGAAGGAGGGCAACACTGCAGGACGCTGCTGAGAAGTTGAGTAGGGACAGTGTCCATTGGATCTGGCAACATGGAACCCTTTGGGGACCATGACAACAGCTGTTCCCACAGGGTTACGGGACTCGGTGAGGCAGACGGAATGGGCTGAGAGCTGACGGGAAGACAGAAGTTGGAGACAGCATATGTACTCCCTGGTTGAGGTAAGGTGGATTTCCAAGTGTGAATAAAAGTCTACGTGCTTGATGAAAAACTGTATAGAGAGCTTCAGGTTTCTTCCAGTGAAATTTGCCTTGGCGATAGGGTCGCCAGAGTTAGCAAAGAAAAATACAGGCCACCCAGTTAAAGTTGAATTCCAGATAAACAAGTAATATTTGAGTATAAGAATAGTCATTCCTCGCTTAAGGACTGGGATACATTCTGAGAAATGCATTGTTGACAATTTCGTCATTGTGCGAACATCACACAATCTACTTACACAAACCGAGATGGGACAGCCTCCTACACACCTAGGCTATGAGCTATAGCCTGTTGCTCCTCGGCTACAAACCTGTACCATATGTTACTGCACTAAGTATTTGTGTATCTAAACATATCTGGATATAAAAAAGGGAAAGTAAAAAGATGGTATAAAAGATAAAAAGTGGTACACATTTATAGGGCACTTACCATGAGTGGAGCTTGCAGGACTGGAAGTTGCTCTGAATGAGGCAGTGAGAGGCGAGTGAAGGTGAAGGCCTAGGACATTGCTGTGCACTGCTGTAGACTTTATAAACACTGCACAGTTAGGCTACACTCGATTGACTAAATTTTTTTCTTCCTTCAATAATACATTAGCCTTAGCTTACCGTAACTTTTTCCATTTATAAACTTTTTAATTTCTTAAAACTTTTTCATTCTTTTGTAATAACACTTAGCTTAAAACATATAGTGTACAGTGGTACGAAAACATTTTCTTTCTTTATGTCCTTATTCTATAAGCTTTTTTCTACTTAAAAATTTTTTATGTATTTTTTTACATTTTAAACTTTTTGGTTGAGAACTAAGACATGGACACACACGTTAGCCTAGGCCCACACAGGATCAGGATCATCAATACCACTGTCTTCCACCTCCACATCTTGTCCCACTGGAAGGTCTTCGGGGGCAATAACAGGCATGGAGCTGTCATCTCCTGTGATAACAATGCCTTCTTCTGGAATCCCTCCCAAAGGACCTGCCTGAGGCTGCTTTACAGTTAACTTTTTTTAATAAGTAGAAGGAGTATACTCTAAAATAACAATAAAAAATACAGTACGGTAAATACATAAACCAGTAACAGCTGTTTTTTATCACTATCAAGTATTACATACCATACATAATTGCATGTGCCCACTTTTATATGACTGGCAGTGCAGTAGTTTTCTGTACACCAGCATCACCACAAACACGTGAATAATGCATTGCACTGTGACATTATGACAGCTAGGACATCACTAGGGGATAAGAATTTTTCAGCTTTATTATAATCTTATGGGACCACTGTCACCTATGCAGTCTGTATGTGACTGAAACATTGCTATTCGGTGGTGCATGACTTTATGTCCCAAATAATGCAAGGACATAGCAAAAATTATTCATCACTTACCTGAAATTCAAATTTAGCTGGATGTCCTATATTTTATCTGGCACTCTACTTAGTGGAAATATTATAATTTAATTTCATTCTTGTCTAAGAGATAGTAAATGACATTTGATAAACTGAGAAGCCAAAATGGTTGCTGGACATTTGTGGGGGAATAATATTTAACTGTGTACTCTGCTTAGTGGGAGAGAATGTATTTTTTTATCATCCTCTAAAGTATATACACTATAG
>RJWJ010025799.1:0-23494 GCA_004363605.1 Indri indri | reverse complement strand
CCTTTCATTTATAGTGTCTCATTTTATCCTTATAATAACTTGATGATAATCCAAGAGAAAAAATGGGCAGGAAAATTTAAACAGAAACATTAAGGGAAGGATATCCAAATGGCCAATAAATGATGAGATACTTGTCAGGAAAAAGCAAATTAAAACCATAAAGTAATACTACTACACACCTACGAGAATTTCTAAAATAGCAAACATTAGTGGGAATGTGAAGCAACGAGAACTCTCACAAACTACTGATGTGCCTATAAATTGATAAAACTAGGTTGGAAAGATGTGTAACAGAATCTACTAAGCTAATCACATTTGTACCCTATGACTCAGTAATCCCACTGAAATACATGTTTGCCAAAAGAAATGTACAAGTATGTCTACACAAAGGTTATTCATAATGACCCTGAATTGGAAACCGCACACAAGCTCAAGCAGAGTCGAATGGATTAACATGTTGTGGTATACTGTGGAATATTACACAGCAATAAGAATAAACAAATCACAACTCCATGCAACCATATGAATGGCTCTCAAATACAATGTTGAAGGAAAGAAGCAGGTACAAAAGAGTGTCTAGGTGGGAGGTGTCTTGAATGGGGTATGAAAGATGCTTCTGCAGCGTTGGTGATATTCTGTTTCTTAACTTGGGTGTGGGTAAAATGGATATGTTCATTTTGTAAAAATTCATTAGGTTATGCACTGCAGTTTGCTGCCCCTTCTGTGTGATACCCTTTAACAAATGTTAAAAAAAAGTAATGTGATAACCTTGGAAAAATGAGTATGAATTAATGAACTAATTGACCGAACAATTAAATATTTTTAGAGTATGCATTCCCAGACATCTATATTTTCTGCTATTTAATCTGTAAAATGTCACTAGCAACATAGGCTTGCAATGATTCCAGTTATTTGAAGTAATATTTTTACATTCAGTCAGCCAAGTTGCTTGACACAATTAAACAAGTTAAGGGATTATTGATATTAATCAACAAAAAATAATTATTAGTTTGTGCCACAGAGAAATATTTTAGAAAGTTTTCTACATTGAGATAAAGATAAATGTCCTATCCTCTAGAAACGTCGGTGTTTTTTTTTTCATAAATGATATCCTTGCAAACTCCCTAGGCATGAGTAATGTTTCCCAGGTAAAATTAAGCCCATAAAACAAGAAAGTGAGTATGATTCTATCACAAAAATGGAGCTTTATGTAGTAGCACAGAATTGGGAAAGGATTCCTGTGAGGCTACATTGGGAAACATCATTTTTATTTCAAATTTTAAACCCATCATAGTAGTAACTACTGGAGCTCTCCAAGGTACTCTATTTGCACTATTTATTAATAGTTCTAAATTTCTTAAAAAATTACCTTAAGATCTCCAGAGTGCGTCAGCTGTGGCAGTTGCGTATCTCCTCAACATAGAAATAAAAATTGCAAGTGCCTTGCTTGCTAGTGAAAGTTCAATTGGTTTTTTTCTATTTTGTTCCTCTATATATACTGTTTTAATTCAACTATGTCAATGGAAGCAGAGGAACTAGAGTGCTTGGCATTTCTGTTGGCTCACTTCCTAAGTCCTGAGCCCTAAATGCTCAGAAATTTATAATTATTTCAGATAAGAACACAAAATATACCTATTTTACTGTAATATTGCTGTCTATTTAAACCCAACAGAGATTCAGAGTTTCCCTAATAGTTTAAGATATCCACTATTGTTATCTCCAAAACCTTAAGAACCTTTTCTAGATATTAACATGCTTTCCCGCAAGTGGAGTGGAGCCTTGGAGGTAAATCTTTGTGCCCGAATGGAAGATAGCCCTTCAGTAGAATTATTACAAAAAGATTCTCAGGCAGAGACTGTGTTTGCTTTTAGGCATTCAAGTTAACTTACAATTTGAAGAGGGTGTGTTCAGAAAAGGACATGGGAGTTAAATGCAAAATTAATCATTGCTTTCTTATCTATCCATCTTTGTCCATGCAGTCCTTCATATTTCTCATTTTGAAGCTCTATTATCCATGTGTTTAATATAGTAATTGAATCCTGGTAGTAAACATACATAAGACAACTTCATACAATATTAATTGATTAATATATACTATTAATTTTAAGACCTTGTACACCACCTTCATGTTTTTTACCATATAAAACTTTGCTTATTTTTTATTATTTTAATAAAATAATTAACAGACATAAAATAATATTTTAACTTATAAATTACAGATCATAATAAAATAAATACTCAAGTATCCACTACGCATCTTCAGAAGTAGAACATTTGAAGTCCACTTAAGAGCATCCTCCCTACCAATAGTGTGTCTGTGTTTATCATTCTTTTCATTTTCTTTAAAATTATAAGATACCAGTAAACCATATATTGTTATATTTTAAATGTTTTTGAATTTCACGTCAGTGGAAATATACTGCATCTCACTTTTTACCTGCACATTTTTCACTCAAATTACAATTGTTAGATTTATCTTATATTGATGCATGTATGAATAGTACATTCATTTTTAAGTGAAATATCTTCACATGAATAATCTACCATTTATTTATTCAACATTCTTTTAATATACATTTATTTTTCTGTTTTTATTTCACTGTTGCAAATAATTCTGAATGTTTTAATTTTATTAGAAAATTAACTAATGGCCAAGAAACATATGAAAAAATGCTGAACATCTCTAATCATCAGGGAAATGCAAATGAAAGCCACAATGAGATATCATTTACCTCCAATGAGAACGGCCTTTATCAAAAAGTCCCAAAACAATAAATGTTGGCGTGGATGTGGAGAGATAGGAACACTCATACACTGCTACTGGGACTGCAAACTAGTACAACTTCTGTGGAAAGTAATATGGAGATACCTCAAAGACCTACAAGTAGAACTACCATTTGATCCAGAAATCTCATTACTGGGCATCTACCCAAAGACATTCCACAAAAAAGACATCTGCACTAGAATGCTTATAGCAGCACAATTCACAATTGCAAACACGTGGAAGCAACCCAAGTGCCCATAAATACATGAGTGTATTAATAAATTGTGGTATGTGTATACCATGGAGTTCTACTCAGCTACAAAAATCAATGGTGATTTAGCACCTCTTGTATTATCCTGGATAGAGCTGGAACCCATTCTACTAAATGAAGTATCCCAAGAATGGAAAAACAAGCACTACGTGTACTCACCATCAAATCGGTATTAACTGATCACACTTAAGTGCACATAGAATACTAACATTCATCGGGTGTCAGCCAGGTGGGAGGGCGGAGGAGGGGATGGGTATATTCGCACCTAATGGGTGTGGCATGCACTTCTGGGGAATGAACACACTTGAAGCTCTGACTCAGGTGGGGCAAAGGCAATATAACTAAACATTTGTACCCCCATAATATGCTGAAATTAATATATTTTTTTTTATTTCAGGGTATTATGAGGGTACAAACATTATGGTTACACTGTATGTCTTTGCCTCACCCAAGCGAGGGTTAAAGGCATGCCCTTCCCCCCTACTATGCTCCCCGTGTCCTTTAATTGCGGGTTTACCCCCCCAAATCCCCCTAATCCCTGGAGAGTATTACTGCCATGTGAGCACCCTAGTGTTGATCAGTTAGTACCAATTTGATGGCGAGTACAAGTGGAGCCCATTCTTCTGATCTTGTGGTGCCTCACTTTGGATAATGGGCTTAAGTTCAATCCAGGAAAGTATAAGAGGTTCTAGATCACTGTCGTTTCTTATGATTAATATTACATTGCATACATATACCAAATTTTAATAATCCACTCATGAATTGACGGGCACTTGGGTTGTTTCCACATCCTTGCAATAGTGAATTGTGCTGCCATAAACATTCGGGTGCAGATGTCTTTATCGTAGAATGTTTTTTGCTCTTTTGGGTAGATGCCTAATAGTGTTATTGCTGGATCAAATGGTATTTCTATTTAGAGCTAAAAATTGAAATTAAAAACTTTAAAAAATTTTAAATTATTTTTCCATGTACTTATGTCAATTTAGTTTCTTCAGGAGTCTATAGGCTTCCTGTACATCCATATATTATCAATGCTTGGGGTGACTTCTTAATTTTTGATCTACTTAGTGAATGTAAAATACTAACCCATTTGTAGCTTTAGACTTGCACTTCATCAATTACTAACCACATTGGCCATCTCTTAATATTTTAATATTCCTTATATATATTATATAATATAACAACATACTGAGTATCCTGTTCTGTGAAATATTTGCTCATTTTTACCTATTTTTATTAAGCTGTTTATTGTAGTCTTACTTATTTGAAGGAATCCATTATATATTCTATAGTCTGATACTTTGTTAGTTATTTTTTGGAAATATCTCTTCCCAATTTGTAGCTTATCTTTTTAAATTTTTTTGTTTCGCCTTTTGATGAACAGAAGGCCTGTATTATAATGTAATCATGTTGATCAATATTTTCTTTTATGATCAATGCCTTTGAATGCTTGGTTAATAAATCTTTCCTTATTGCAAAGTCCATAAAGATATTTTTCAAATTATCTTCTTAAAGTTTTATAGCTTGCCTTTCATATGTGACTTTAATCTACCTAAAATTGATTTTTGAGTGTACTTTGAAATATATATATATATACACACACACACACACACACACACACACACACACACGTTATGCACTGATCTGCTGAGCCTTCTCTGTTCTATAGAAATTTTTCTTATGTATGGAAACATTTCTATAATTTCTATTTTGTTGAATTGTTCTGTTTGTCTATATCTCTGCCTGTCATATAGTGCTGAAATGAATATTAATATCTATTGGATAGATCCCCCAGATTTATTCTTTTTTTTCATCAGTGTTCAAGCCATTCTTAGGCTTTTGCGTTTCTATAAAAATTTAGAATCAGCTTTTTAAATAACATAAAGAATATTTATGATTTTTACAGCACTTACATGGATTCTGTGGTTAAATTTAGGGTAGAAGTAGCAACCTGAAGATATTGGCTTTTCCTATCCAAGAACATGTTCCTAAATGCCTTTCATAAAAGTTTAAAAATTTTCTCCATAATGTTACACATATCCCTTATTAGATTATATCTTAATACTTAATAGTTTTGTCAGTATTATTTTTGCCACTTTCCCTAACATCTTTTTCTCTGATGTATATAAATGCAGTTGATTTTTATATTAGTTTGTATTCAGCAAATCTGCTAAACTCTTATTAATTATAAAAATTTACCAGAATATTCTTTGGATTTTCTTTGGACAAAAGTCTGTCATTTGCAAATTCTTCCTTTCCAATCCTTTTATGTTTATTTTTTTTCTTTGCCTTACTGTGTAGGCTAGGTAACGTTTACTAGAAACAGTGATTGTGGACATGATTTACTTGTTTCCAGTTTTTAAGATAAAATTTGCAATATTTTATCACTTAAAACAATATGTTAAGAATTTTATGTAAGGATTTTTTCTTGCTTTGGTTTGGTATTTTTGCAGATAGCATTAAGGAATTTTCTTCATTTTCTAAGTTGCTAAGAACTTCTTAAAAAATTATAGGTAGATGTTGAATTTTATTATATTTTTTCCTGTATTGGAGAGTATCACAGGATTTTACTTCTTTAATCTGTTTTGCTGCAGTAACCGAGAATCCCAATGTCTTGGTGGCTTACAACAAAAACACTAATTTATTCCTCATGCTACATGACTGCTGTGTGTCAAATTTATATTGATTGAGTTCCAAATTTCTTCACTTTCCATGGGCCATACTGAATGAGCAACCCCTCACTGGGACATGCTATTCTCATGGCAGAGAGCAAAAGTACAAGGGAGAAAATCAAATTATATAATTGGACACAGCGTGTTGTATGTCTTCACATTCTATCAGCCGAATCAAATCATCTGGCTAAATCTTAGATCCTGAGATGAGGTATCATGACAGGGTAGGGAAGGAACAAATTATTGAGAATAGACAATACAATCTAAAACAATGTATTACATGGTGGATTATATTAATTGATTTCTTATCTTAAGCTAACATTTCATTTCTGGGATAAATCTAATTGATAATGTTGCTTCATCTTTTTCATGCATAGCTAAATGTGATTCGCTGTTATTTCATATAAAATCATTACTATGTATAGCCATGAGTGATACTGATCTGTAATTTTCCTTTTGACTACCGTCTTTGTCTCATTTTGGCACCATTATTGTAGCCTAGAAAAACAAGTTTTTTGGTAATCCTTTTGTAAAATAGTCTGATAGAATTTGTCAAATATTGCAATTATCATTTCTTTTAAATTTTGGTAGAATTTTTTGTGAAACATTCTTGATTACATCTGGAAATGTTGTAAAGTATTGATACAACCTTTTAATTATTATAACCCTGTCTTTTCTCCACTTATTGTTAAATCAATACGGGTAAATTTTATTTTGCTAGAACTTAGTTCAATGTATCTAATTTTGAATTTTATTCTCGAAATGTTGCTTGCTTTATCTCTTATTATTTAGACTACCATATCAGTCATATTTTGTTCTGTTTTTCATTCTTACTTTTTTTTATTGGTGTGTTCTTTTATTCTTGAAACGTCTTACTAGAATTTGTCAATTTTATTATATTACTTTAAAGAACCTTTGGGCTTGCTGGTTCTAAGTATCATATCTTTATATTCTATTTAATAATTCATCACATGAATGGTAAGGGGAATTTAAAGATAATAAAAATAAAAGACTTAGATTTAGAACAATGTCCAATACACAGTAATCACTATGTAAGTGTCCATTAATACTATTATTTCTATTTTTCCTTTCTTTTCATTTCATTGGCATCTGTCATGATTTCATAAATTCTTAAGTTAGATGCTGAGTTTATTCATCTTTTTTTTAAATAAATGTACTTAGGGTTATTATTCTCCTTCTAAATACTACTTTAGCTTTATCTCGCACACTTTTAATTATTTTTGTTATTGGTCATTTCCAAGTATTTTTTAAGTTCCATTATTTTTTATTCTTTGAGACATGAATTACATTTATAAGATGTTTCTAAAATTTTCAAATATATGATCATCTTTAAGTTATTTCTTTACTAGTGATTGTTAAGGGAAGCATACTGTGATCAGAAAATGTGTGCAAAACTTAAACTTCTTGAATTTTCCAAGACTCATTTTATGCCTAATATTTAGTCAATTTTTGTAAATATTTTACATGTGCTTTTAATGAATATGGGAATTGTTTTATAGATTTTATTAAATCAAGCTTATTTGTATTGGTCAAATGTTTTGTCTCAGCATTTTTGTCTGCTTAATGTATTAATATTGTGTATTAAAGTGTCTCGCAGTGATAAGAATCGATCAAATTTTTTCTTGTAGTTCTGTCAATCTTTGCTTTATGTTTATTGAAGTATATGTTAGCTACATGTTATTGGTTACATATAATTTTTCTTCTCATAGTTTAGTAAATTTGTTTTATGTTCTGCACAATGTCATTATTTATTATACATGTATGTTTATAATTGTCTAATGAATTAAAATTTTAGTCATGTGTTTTGAACTTTTTTATCTCTAACATCTCTAATATCTTTAGATATGGTTTTGTGTTTTAAGCCTATATTGTTTGCAATCATAAAGCTATATCAGCTTTATTTTGGTAGTATCTACTTGGTCTATCTTTTTTTATCCTTTTAATATCATTTGTACTTTCATTTGTATGTCAGTCTGACAATCTTTGTCTTTAGGCTAAGTTTAACACAATTACTGTTATATTTAGTTTCTTTCTTTCACCCTATTTTGTGCTTTTGATTTTTTCCACCTGTTTGGAGGTTTTTCCCCTCTTTGCTTGTGTTTTTAAAATTAGTTCTTTTTTATCTTATTTAAATTTTTTATGTGAATGTTTAGATCGTCAGAACTAATCATTTATCGGTTATCCTAGAAAATGTAACGTGTACCTTTTTTTTTGACAAAGTATGAATCTAATCACTGTATCTCCTACTTCCTAAACAGTAATAAAGTATTGGAAAGGTAATTACCTCCCAATTTATTTCCTATCCTTTTCTAGTAATTTAGTTCTATTATTTACCCCTGAATTATTGTTTATACAGTCAATGTTTATGACTGCATACTTTTCCTAATCATTCTTTCTTGCATTATAGTCATTCTTTCTGGGGTCAATTACCTTCTTTCTTAAGCACATACTTTGGACTTTATTTTTGTAAAGGATTTCTCAACTTCAGCACTATCAACATTTGAAACCAGACAATTCTTCATGTGAGGGGTTGTCCTGTACAGTATAGAATGTTTAGCAGCATCCCTGATCCCTACCCACTAGCAAATAACATCTTCCAGTTATTATGATCAGAAATGTTCCGGACTTTACCAAATATTCTCATATTCTCCAGGTAAGGGGTACCAAGAGGGGGACCAAAATTGCTCTTGTTTGAGACCTACTTCTTTAAAAGTATCTTTTCTGTTTAACTCTAAGATTTTATTTTTCTGAAAATATTTTGCCCTTGCTCTTTAAAGAACAAATTGTATACTTGCTAGGTGTACAATCCTAGGCTGAGAGTTGTTTTCTCTCAGTAATTTGAAGATTCATTCCACTGATTTTGGACTGCTATTGTTGCTTTTGAAATTGTTGCCATTCCTCTGAAGATAATATTTCTTGGCTGTCTTGCCTTTGGTATCCTCCAGTCTGTCAATGATGTGTCTAAGTGTGGGTTTCTTTTTATTTGCCCTACATGAGATTCATTTTGAGTTTTGAGTCGCATCTTTCAATGCTTCCAAGAAATCGCCAGCATTTTATTTATTTTCTACTCTTTTTTCTCTTTTATCTCCTACTGGATATCCAACTGAACATATATTACAGCTTCTCACTCTATCCTCTATAATTCTTAACCTCTTTTTCAGACTTTAAATCTCTCTATCTAGGCTGCTTTTTAGTTACCTTTTTTATACCTATTTTTTAATTTTAAAAAATTCTCTTTAGCTGCGCTATCTGCTATTTAACACATCTATTAAGTTTTTAATTTCAAGTATTACATTTTTAATTTCCATAAGACTGATTTTTCCCCAAATTTGTGAGCCATTTTTAACATTTCTGGATCTTTGTATATAATTATGATGCTTTCTTTCACTTTTAAGGAAAGCATTTATACTTGTTTTATAGTTTTTGTCATATAATTTCAATATCTAATATATTTGACATTGTAAACCTTCTGATTTTTTTTTTCCCTACTGCCTCTCAATCATGATGCCTTATGTTTGTGTGTGTTTATTTTCTTATTTTATTGTGTGCTTATAGGCAGTAGAAGTTTATCTGGGAAAGCAATATGGGACCTTGGTGGAAGACGGTTTTCTTTTCCAAAGAGAAGTAGCTCCTGCTGCGTCAAGTCCTGGGGAAAGCTACAAGCTTTAGGTCACTTTAGTTCTGTACTTGTGGTTTTGCAGATGACTCAGATAACTATTAATTGAGGCCACAACCCTACATTAAGGATGGGTTGTCATGTTTAATCCTCAAAGAAAGCCTCCCCCTTTACCCCCTTGTAAAAAGCTTACAGAAAAACTATTTACTGTATACTTTTGTTGAGTGGGGTTTTCTAGGATTATAGTCTTTTGAGGTTCTACATTCCATCTTGTCATATTTTCAAAGTTTAGTAAGCCCTAGACTTTGTCTCTTATTAATCACACACTGAGCAAATGTTAAAACTTAAGCCCACCATAAACATGAATTGGTAGATGCCCTCAGGACAGCTGTCAACTTCACATAATAGTTAACCTCCTGGAATTTTGCTTTCCTTTATTTTGGCCTCCTGGTATTTTTCCTATTTTCATGACAGCTTGGCAATAAAATTAAACATTTTTTAAATAATTTTTAAAAGATTTTTAGTTGTTTTGAATTGCAAACATTAATCAGAGCATTTTTCTGACAGACTGCTGAAAATGGAAATCAATTTGATTTGCCTTTGAAACACTAGTTTATAAATGAGCTGTTTATATAAATAAACTCAAGCCTAAGATTTCTACTTCAGTCATCCAATAAATATTTATTGAACATCTATAATATTCTACTCACTGTTTTAAGAACTTAAGGCGTAATGTGACAGGACAGAATCCATGCCGTCAATGAACTTAGTACATTCTAGTGGGAGGAAAAAGGCAATAAACATAAAACAAATACATAAAAAGAATAATTTTGGACATCAGTGAGTGCTATGAGGGAAATAAAGTAGGATGATGTGGTAGAGTTATCTGTGACAAGGGGTCTGATTTATCTAGGGATTGGGACCAGTAAACTTGAAGAAGTAAAATGTTAATTGATGCCTGAATGATGAGAACTAGATGCTCACTCAAAGGAGAAGGGTATTTAAATCAGAAGGAATAGCAATTACAAAAGTTCTGAGATACAAATTAGAGTGTTTGAGTAAAAAAAGATAGAGTCAGCATAACTAATTTTAGAAGATGAGGAGATGAGTAGAGAAATACACATTCAGAGATGAAGGCACAGGACATGTAATAAAATATATAGGTCATACTGAGGGATTTGTGTAAATGAACCAAACTGGTTTCATTTGCCCACACCCAACAGAAAGTCAAACATGAAAACACTGGTCTTTTGCAGCAATAAGGATTTATTGTCAGTGGCCAAAACAAAGAGACAGGAGTGGGTCTCAAACTATCTCCTGGAGCTGGGGTTGGGGCAGGTTCTATAGTCAGATAGTAATGAGGCATGATCTGATAGGATCTTATGATGGGGTGATACCAGGAATATACTCTAACTGGATCCTGCCATACCAGGGCTCAATCTGCTTAGATCTTGGATTCCACCATGCAGTGTCTGTTTCTTATTTCAGTCCCCACTCATTGGTCCAAACACTTAGGTTCCACCTGATTGAATGCTTCATTCATCTGAGTATGCTCAGGTTGTGTGAACTTCAACCTGGCGGTCCAGGCAATTGAGAAAACAACTTAGAACTTTGTTACATAAAAGTTAAACCAGATTGTTCTAATGTGGTTACATTTAGATATTTTAATAAGTGAAATGTATAACCAGTAGAGTGCTTTATACATGAAAGTGATATGATTTGATTTACATTTCTGAAAGATCCACCTGACTGATGTATAAAGAATGAACTAGAGGATGCAAGAACAAAGATAGATTGGTAAGAATGTTGTTTTTATCATCCACTCGAGTCACAAAAAAGCTTGAATTAGAGTTGGAGAAGAGGTGGTGGTAAGAAGCTAGGCTTATAAGATACATGTGGAAGTATAATTGATAGATTAAATATATGGATAAAGAGGAACATAGGCTGACTCCAAGGATAGTATTTACTGAAATAAGAAAAGTTTGTAGCTAAGCATATATTGTTTTAGAACACAAGCTATTTTGTTAGTGTTTTAAGTTTGAACTGCCTATTGGATATTCAATTAGATGTTTATTAAAACATAAAATAAAATAAAGAGGCAGTTGCATTGTCTGGAACTAAGTGCGAGTCTAAAATGGAGATAAAATTTGAGAGTCATCAAAGTTTTATAGTGTTTTGAGCCATTGAAATGAATGAAATTTCTTACATAGAATGAGCATAGGGAAGGAAAGAGAACTAAGGACAAAGAGCAGGAGGAACTCAGTAATTATTGACCTAGTGGAGAACATACTAGCAAAAGAATAGGAAGAAGAAAACCAGGTGGGAATGGTACTTTTAATATAAATATTTGTAAAGTTACAGTATGTCCAATCAATTTACTTGTCTAATTTCTCTAGCAGCTTTTGGCTGTAGTGGTATGGGTGTAGAGAAGCTGGTTATTGTATTAACCAGAGTTCAAGTCTCATCAGACAAGTTTGGCAGTGACAGAAAGGTGTTAGATAGTCCTGATATTTGCAGAGGAGTGATGATAGTACTGGATCATAGAATTAAAGCTGGATAAGGAAGCAATTGAAGGAAGTAAGGTTACTGACTGGGAGACTTACTGTGCTCAAAGAATTATTGGATTAGATGTGCTAGAGAAAAAGAGCTGGAATGAGAGGAGATGATTTTCAGTGAGGGAATATCAAAGCTCATATAATAAAGGAGGGACAGCTATTGGAGTGATAAGATCTAGGGTATGGTTCTAACAAAAGAGTGGAGTGGCTGAGGTTTAGGAAGCAAATATAGAAGTAAGAAATGATAATATTCACCAAAAAAGTCAGAAGACATGGTTGGCAATAACTGAAGATAAAAGTTGAAGAAAATGGCATTGTTGTTAAGAACCAGAGGAACTAAAAGGCCAGAATCAGGATGGACAGTAGAAATCTCGAAGAACACTGGAGAAGAAGTCAGGGCCTAATTGCTGATATCATCAGTAAATGATACAAAGTGATCAGGAAGTTTGCAGATGGGGAAAAAGGAGAATAGGTAAAACACGGTAAAGTTTTATAATGTGCTTTAAAGGAGTTGAGGTTTCTGAAGGAGACAGGAGTAGATGAAGAAAAGAGCAGTAGCGAGCAAAGAGGACACCTATTAAAGTTCCAGGTCCTAAAGGCACATGAGGTGTGGGAGGAAAGGAAAAAAATAAAATGGGTTCTACTTGAACATAGCAGGGAAACAATATTCCCATGAGAGAGAAAGAGTAAAGAGTTAAAGGAAATCATAGAAGAGTTTGAAGATGAAGAGATGTGTCCTTCAGATACAATGAGAATTCTCAAAGCTATTGTGGAATGGTTTATGAAACAGTGATGGAGAGAGTGGTGAGGGATTGGGTTTATTAGGAATTGTACAGAGCATTTGGAAGATTTGGAAGGTGATTATCTCTAAGATGTGGGAGAATCTCAGGAGGTTGAGCTTCTAATGCTGCTGGAGGTGAATGGAAGTATAAGGCTAAAAATCAGAGCATACAGAAGTGATTGAAAACCAAGGGACAACTGGCTTTCACATTTGGCTTAAGTCCGGTTGCTCCCTAGAGCACAAGGTAGTGGAAGATCTAAACTCCTAAACTTCCTAAGCAATAATTTCCATGAAAGGAAATGCTCGATGTGGTAATTCTGGTTATCTCCTTAATCCACACTAAAATAAAAAATAAAATTATAAAAATAAAAAAATGTTTTTCTATACACCTTTGATATACCATTGGTGTTATACATGTACCATGCTGTGAGTAATACCCATTTCAATGTACTCTATCACATTCATGAAAACTTTGAGGTAGCAAATTTGATCAGATTAAAAGAGAATGAGGAGGCTAGTTAGAGTTGGAGAGAAAAAAAATGCAAAGAAGTAAGAGAACTACCTGCATATTATACTTGAATTGAATTGAATTAGAATTTTAAAAAACAATCAGGAGAGAGGATACAAGTAGAAAACATTTGATTCTTAAATCATTGGATAATTTTACATAGAGGGGGAAACAGATAAAAGAGCCTCTTAGTAACAACCAAAAATGAGTTGCTTGGACAAGATAGCAAGTTAAAGATAGGCTCCCTTTTCCTAGTTTGCAACAGTTTCAATGAGCGTTTAAAATATTTTTCTTTTCTTTCATCAATGATATAGAGATATTAGAAAAAAGACCCCATTTTAAAAAATAACAAATTAAGTTTTTCCAATAATTTCATCTTTTTTGGTACCAAACATAACTCTTTTATCAAAAGGCATGAATAATAAAATATAAGTGGGCTGCATTTAAAATTTTGTGTTATTATAGCCTAAATAAGTTTTAAAATTCTCAATTGTAGTCCTTTGAGGAATTTCCATACTGTTTTCCGTAGAGGTGGTACTAATTTGCCATCCCATCAACAGTGTATAAGCATTCCTTTCTCTCTGCATCCATGCCAGTATCTACTGCTTTTTGGACTCTTTAAGAAAAACCGTTCTGTCTTGGGTAAGGTGATATCACATTGTGGTTTTATTTGCACTTCGCTGATGATTAGTGACACTGAGCATTTTTTCATATGTTTATTGGCCATTTATCTATCTTCTTTTGAAAACCTTTTTCTGTTCCTGTTGTCCGCCCGCTTTTTAATGGGGTTGTTTGATTTTTTTCTTGCTGTTTTGCTTGAGTTCTTTGTAGATTCTGGTTATTAGTCCTTTATTGGATGTATAGCTTGTGAATATTTTCTCCCATTCTGTAGGCTGTCTATCTGCTTTGTTAATTATTTGCTTGGCTGTGCAGAAGCTTTTTTAATTTAATTAAGTCCTATTTATATATTTTTGTTGTTGCCATGATTGCCATTGTGGAAAATGCCCATTAATTCACAAGTGGATTAACAAAATGTGGTTTATGTATACCATGGAATACTACTCAGCCATGAAGAAGAATGACTTAATGCCCTTTGCAACAATATGGATGTAACTAGAGACCATTATCTTAAGTGAAGTATCTAAAGAATGGAAGAACAAACACCACGTGTACTCGCTATTAAATTGGAACTAACTGATGGGCACATGTGCATAGAGGGAAGTAAAACTCAATTGAGATGAGACAGAGGGTAGGATGGAGGAAGGGATTGTGAAAATCTACCTAATGGATACAATGAACACTATCTTAAAGTTCTTAATTGTAGATAAACTGTTATTTGTAGATAATCAAAAATACTTGTAACTTTGGACTTATTCAATATATCTATAATAAAAATGAGGATTTTGTTTTTTACATTCAATAGTGACAAGAAAATGAAAGAACACAAATTATAATTTAGCATGACCTGTGTGATGTAAGATTTTTTTCAAGACTCTTTCAAATCAATTACTACAGAATTTATGGAAAGAAATAAAGAATTTAGGAGATCGGAATACATATCAAAATTGTGAGCAAAACCCAAAGGCCTTTTCCATTGTTCAGAATGCTTTTCCAAAAATAGAAGTACTTTCAAAGGTAATCTTGGCTGATAAAAAATATGAGTTGAGAATAACCTGAAAAAAAAGAAGTGGAGAAGGGTCAGGAGGATTAATTGGGCAACTTCTTTATTTTCTGTCTATAACCAAGAGTGATATTCAAAATATTTCACACCTGCAAATCTTAACTAGTCATAGCTGGAGCCTTGATGTGATATGCTTTAATCTCACAATTATGTGTGTCCTTTGGGAGGGGATGGGAAGCTGAATCAGCCATAAGAAGAACATTGGGGGAACTTAAGCCCGAACATTTTCTGACCGATGAATTCTGTTTTTAATATTTAATCACTAGTTTATGTATTCTACTGCATACTGGTTGAAAAACAATATTGCTTATCGCTACCTAACACTCTTATATAAAAGGAGGCTATATATTGTATGTGGAATAACTAATAGCCTACACAAACTCCAATTTATTACCTGTAGTCTCTGATATTTCAATTATTTTTTCTGTGTGTCCTTCCTTTTCTCATGAAGCATCATGAGGTAGTGGAGTGCATTGATAACAGGGTGCACTTAGAATTAGATCTGAAATCAGATTCCAACTTCACGATAAATGAATTGTGTACCTTTTGGCAAATTATTTAACTTCCTTACCATTCAATTTCATCTTCTGTGAAATGCAGCTCATGAGTTTTACAGATGCAGAAGACAATACATCCAGCATAGTATCTGATTTATGACAGTTATCCAATAAATCCAGTAACTGTTGCTACTGCTTTGAGAATTGGAAGGAGATTGCTAAAATAGGTGTTCTTCACTTGGAATTTTACGATGTCCAAGAATCCCCTAACATTGCAAGTAAAACAGGTTATATGTGCACATAGCACTCCTCTAGAGAAAAAGTCAATAGCATTTGTAAGATTTTTAAAGGGTTTTTTGAATTTAAAACGAGAAGAAAAAGTGAAGAAAAGTTGGCAGAAAGAGGAGGGGGAACGTCAGGGAAAGAGAAAAACAAAGAACTGAGGGAAAAGATGACAGCTAAACAAGGACTCACAACTTTAAACAAAGGAACCAATGTGGAAAATCTGTAGAGATAGGAGGCCATAGTATTAACACAGTCTTGAAAAGAAGGTAGAATTGGCAGAAATGAGTAGCTGAGGACAGATAGAATTAATAATGCTGAGTAGAGAATATTGCAGATTTGTAATGGGGTCTGCAGCAGGGCAGTGATTCTTAACAAATTCATTGGAAGCTATTATGTTTTAAATTGCTCTGTTTTATCTTTCCTTGATATTTGAAACCATTTACATAGCTCAATTTAATGTAATATGTGTTTTACATTGATATTTCTATCCAATTTTAAGACTTTCAAGCCATCTCATCACTTTATATTATCATATTGTCTGATAGTACTTATTCTCAATAGCTGATATTAGGGCTTGATGAAGCTTATTCAGAAAGCATCTCCCTACACAGGTTAAATGTTTAGATTTGCATTTCAATTTCTACTTGCTCTGACAGCTGATCATTTGATTCTCTTGAACATTTTCAGAGAGGGGAAAAAGTTAATGATGGTTTTCTGGAAGAGCAAACTAATCAGCTCTCTATTAAAAAGGAGAATTTAGTGATAATAAAATTATGTGTTACTCTGAGAGGAATGTGAAAAAAGAGAAATTCAACTTGAATTTATTGTCATTAGAAAATCATGAAGAATTATCAAAACATATCCTAGAACAAGACTAAATGTGAAAAGGAAACTGAAATGTTGTTGAAACTATAACAAGAAAAACTGCTGCAAATGTAAATTTCTTCTCAAACATATAAAATGAAAATATGTGAATCTTGGAATCAATATTAGAGAGTTGTTTTCTGAAAATGCATATTCAACAAACAGTTGCTATGTGTCTATTCTGTGCCAAGCACAGAACCTATAGAAATCATATTTTAACCTCACAATGGCTCATTTACTAATTTTACAGGTGAGTAATGGCAGCTCCAAAGGTTATGACTTACTCAAGGCTGTACAACCATAATAACTATTATTTACTGAGTGCCTATAATGTGCTTGCACTTTTCATCTACTGTCTTTCATCCTCATAACCACCATGTTAGAGAATTCTTATTGTTATATCCTTATTTACAAGTGGAAACTAAGGCAAGACAAGTTGAATAACTTGCTTGTATAAAATACCAGGGAACTAAGAAGAACCCATGTCTTTTGACCTCAAATTCAATGCTTTTTACACTGTGTCACATTTATTCATTTACTTATTCTCAGACAAATATTTATTATGTACCTAATACTTGCCAGGCATTTTGTTAAAATCCTGGTGAACAAAACATTCATTGTCTTTGTTTTAATAGAGTTTATGGACTTTTAGGGGAAACAGACTTGAAACAAGCAAGCAAACAAGAGGTATAAAGAGGACATTTTATTCATAGCAAAGAAAGGAGGATGGTCAAAGAGGACCTCTGAAGGAACTAGCTGTGAAGAAAGAAAGTATATTACAGTCTGAAGAAGATGTGAAAAGGCTCTGAGATAGGAAAGAGACTGGATTTGTTAACTCCAAATGAACAAAATAATCAGATTTTTTTTTGCACAAAACATAAAAATGTGCTTTATTTACATAGAGAGACCATACAAATTGATTGACTTATAGTTTAAGTTCTGTCTTCAATGTGCTTTGCCTTAAACAAGTTTGCTTGAATATATGTGTATATTCCACAATAGTGTGTGTAGGAGGGTGTTCAATGAATATATTTTTCTCAGGTATTAATAATTACATGAAAAATCAGAATTTTAATGCACTGTAATGTTCCTTAAAAATTAAAAAGGTATCATACAACAATAATATAAAAGTTTGAAACTACTACTTTCCTAGAAACAAAATCATTTAGCATCAGGACCTGTTAGAAATCTGCAGACACCAAAAGAGAGATGATGCAATCGTTCTTTGGAAACATCTGTCAGTGTCATTGGATCGTTCTTGCTTCTCATTTCCTTTCTAAATCTGGAGTATCTCCTTCTTAGTATTACACAACCTCTATTCCATAAAATTTATGAGATTTTCATTACCCAAAATAGCTTCTTACAGAGACATTTTGAGCTATTACAATGCACAGCTCCCTCACTATATACCACAGAGATTGAGCCTCCAAGATATCCACAGTTGACAACTCCTAGCTTACCCAGAAATTCATTATTTAGATGTATGGACATGTTTAGACTCCTGGATGTTTAGACTCCTGGATAAACAATCTTCTATTATATACAGTGACTTTTTATGCTCATAAATATAAATAACATTATCAGAAAAAAATTAAAGATTCCCAACCATATTTATTTCTTGTTAAAGATATCATACCCAGTTTCTATTTAACACCTGTTTTGTCTTTTATAAACTTTCTTCTTGCTACTACCTTTTCTCCATACTGAATTATCTACCTTTCCTAGTTCTTATTACAAAGAGCAGCTATTATCATTTTGGTAACTTTTCATAAATTTGAAAAATAACAATTGATTTCGTTTCTGCTAAGAACTAAAGATCCAAAGTGTTTCCAATGACAGAACACTTCCGAGTGCACTGGTGAAGGTAGGAGGTAGCCATTGGATTGTAACACTATATGCTTGGGGCATTGCAATCTTAGTATCATCACACTGAATATTGCATTGGAAAGTGTTGTTCTTCAAAGCATGTTGAGAATAATTTTAGCTTGTCATAGTTTCTTCAAAATAAGTCAAGTCTTTAAAAAATCTCTAGAAGACAAATTCCTTGCCAAATAAAGTACTATCTTATTATATAGACCTTTTTGTTAACAATCACCAGGAGGCCTGGCATGGAGGAGACAAGACTGGGGTCTACTGGGGTCTAATGAATTAAGTCCTTGTCTCAGTCCCACCATGAAATAGTTATATGATACACAGATATTTTACATTCTCTTAATATTTATTTCTACATATGCAATTTGAAAGATTATGTCAGATTTAAGTCCACACTGTAATGTTTCACAGCATGTGTATGCAGGCATAAAATCAGTAAGGATATAGTTGAACTGAATATCAATCAATTGGATATAATTCGTATGTACAGAACATTCAACAACAGAATACATAGTCTTCTCAAGCCCCCATGGAAACATGGTTGTTTTTGTTTTTTGGTCAATTGGTTTTTTATTTTTTATTTTTAATTATTATGGGTATATAATAATTGTTTATCTTTATAGGGAACACATGATGTATTGATACATGAATACAATGTGAATTAATCAAATCAGGGTAATTGGGGTATTCATCATCTTAGCCACTTATCATTTCTTTGTATTAGGAACATTCCAATTCCACTCTTTTAGTTATTTTAAGGTATACCCTAACTTGTTTATTATAGTCACTTTGTTGTGCTATCAAATATTGTTCACTCTGTCTATCTACCTTATTTTTGCACCCGTTAACCATCCCTACTTTATCCTCCCCTCCCCGCTACCCTTCCCAGCAGCATTCTACTCTCTGTCTCCAGGAGATCAATTTTTTTTTTAATATTTGGTTACTACATATGAGTGAGAAAATGTGAGATTTGTCTTCCTGTGCTTGGCTTATTTCACTTATAATAATGCTCTGCAGTTCCCTCCAAGCTGTTGCAATGGCAGGATTTCATTCTGTTTTGTGGCTATATAATATTCCATTGTGCACATGTATCACAATTTCTTTATCCATTTGTTAATGAACACTTAGGTTGATTCTAAGTCTTGGCTATTGTGAATAGTGCTACAATAAACATGGGAGTGCAGATATCTTTTTGATAAACTAAATTCTCTTCCATTAAATATGTACCCAGCAGTGGCATTGCTGGGTCATATGATGGTTCTATCTTTAGCTGCTTGAGGAATCTCCATATTGTTTTGTTCTCCATAGTGGTTACACTAATTTACATTCCCACTAACATTCCCCACATCCACACTAGTATTCATTATTGCCTATTTTTCTGATAAAAGCCATTTTAACTGGGGTGTGATGATAGCTCATTGTAGTTTTGATTTGCATTTCTCTGGTGACTAATGATGTTGAGCATTTTTTCATATACCTGCTGACTATTTGTGTGTCTTCTTTTGACAGATGTCTATTCAGATCCTTTGCCCACTTTTTAATTGGATTTATTTTTCCTATCCAGTTGTTGGAGCTCCTTATATATTGTAGTTATTTATCCCTTGTAGATGGCTAGTTGGCAAATATTTTCTCCTCTCTTTGTTGATTATTTCCTTTGTTGTGTGGATGCTTTTTAGCTGGATGTGATGCTGTTTGTCCAATTTTGCTTTGGTTGCCTGTGCTTTGGGGTTATTACTCAAGAAGCCTTTCCCTAGGCCAACATCCTGAAGCATTTGTCCAGTGTTTTCATTTAGTAGTTTCCTAGTTTCAGGTCTTAGATTTAAGTCATTAATCCATTCTGGTTTGATTTTATATGTGGAGAGAGATGAGGATCTAGTTTCATTCTTCTGCATATGGATATCCAGTTTTAACAGCACCATTTATTAAAGAGACTGTCCTTTCCCCACTGTATGCTCTTGGCATCTTTGTCAAAGGTAAACTCACTATAGGTGTGTGGATTTATTTCTAGGTTCTCTATTCTATTCCTTTGGTCTATGCGTCTGTTTTTATGTCAGTACCATGCTTTTTTGGTTTCTACAGCTCTGTAATATATTAGTAATTTGAAGTCAGGTAATGTGATTCCTCCAGTTTTGTTCTTTTTACTCAGGATGGCTTTGACTATTCTGGGTCTTTTGTGATTCCATCAAAACTCAAAAAACTGGGTATGGGAAGAACTTATCTCAACATGATAAAAGCTATATAGACAGACTCACAGCTAGTATTACACTGAATGGGGGAAAACTGAAATCCTTTCCTCTAAGATCTGGAACAAGACAAAGATACCCATTTTCACCACTGTTATTCAACATAGTACTGGACCTTGTAGCAATCAAACAAGAGAAAAAAAAGAACATTCAAATTGGAAAGGAAAAAGTCAAATTATCCTTGTTTGCAAATAATATGAAACCTAAAGATGCCACAAAAAAATTATTGGAACTGTTAAAAAAATTCAGCAAAGTTGCAGTATACAAAATCAACACACAAAAATCAGTTGCATTTCTATATGCCAACAGTAAACAATCTAAGAAATAGAAACCAAGGAAGTAAGCTCATTTACCGTAGTTACAAGTAAAATAAAATGCCTAGGAATAAATTTAATGGTGTAAGTGAAAGAGCTCTATAATGAAAAGTATAAAAATTGATGAAAGAAATTGAAGAGGACACTCACACAAAAATGGAAAGATATTCCATGCTTATAGATTGGCGGAATCAATATTGCTATTAATAAAATGTCCATATTACCCAAAGCAATCTACAGATTCAATGCAATCCTCATCAAAATACCAATGACATTCTTCACAGAAATAGAAAAATGTCCTAAAATTTATATGGAACCACAAAAGACCCAGAATAGTAAAAATCTGATTCTTTGAAAAAATCAGTAAAATTGATAAACTTCTAGTCAGCCTAACTAAATAAAAGGAAAGAAGATACACATTACTAACATCAGAAATGAAAGAGGAGACATCATTACAGATCTTTTGGATTTTGAAAGGTCATATGAACACTTCTATGCCCACAAATTTTATAACCTACATGAAATAGAGCAATTTTTTTGAAAGACACAGTGTGTCCAAACTGATACAAGATGACATACTTGTATCTATTAAATAAATTTTATCAATAATTAATAACCTTCCAAAACAGAAAAACTTGGCCTAGATGAATTCACTGGTGAATTCTACCAAAAATTTGAGAAAGAAATTATAACAATTCCCTACAATCTCTTTCAGAAGTTAGCAGCAAAGGGAATACTTTCTAACTCATTCTATGAAGCCAGCATTACCAAAATAACAAAAACAGACAAAGACAGTACAAGAAAAGAAAACTACAGGCCAATATCTTTTATAAACATTGATGCAAAAAAAACCTCAACACAATATTATTAAATTGAATCCAACAATGCACACAAAGATACACTACTAACAAGTGGGCTCTATTCCAGTATGCAATGATAGTTCAACACTTGAAAATCAGTTAATGAAATCCATCATATCAACCACACGAAGAAGAACTATAGGAGCAAATCGACAGAAACAGAGAAAGCATTTGTAAAACTCCAACATCTATTCATGATAAAATAACTCTCATAAAACTAGGAACAGAGGCTAACATTCACAACTTGATGAAGATCATCTACCAAAAATCTACAGGTAACACAATATTTAATTGTAAGAAACTAGTAGCTTTCCCCTCTAAAATCAGGCACAAGGCAAGGATGTCTCCTCTCACCATTCCTTTTGAACACCTCTCATCATTCCTTTTCAACTTGCACTGGAAATCCTAGCTAATACAATAGGACAAGAAAAGGAAATTAAAGCTATAAACCTGGGAAAGAAGAAATAAAACTGTCTTTGCAGATGACATCATTGTCTGTGTATAGCATTCAAAGGAATTGACTAAAAAAACCTCCTGAATCTAATAAACAATTATAGCAAGGTTGTAAAATACAAGGTTAATATATAAAAGTTAATTGCTTTCCCATATACCAGGAATAAACAACTGGAATTTGAAATTCAGAACACAATCCTGTTTACATTAGCACCTCCAAAAATGAAATACTTGGTTATAAATCTAATAAAATATGTACAAGATCTATATAAGGAAAACTACGAAACTCTCATGAAAGAAATCAAAGAAGAGGTAAATAAATGGAGAGATAGCCCATACTCATAGAGAGAAAGGCTTTACAACTTGATGTGTAGAAACAATATAATCCCAATCCAAATCATAGCAAGTAATTTTGTATATATTAACAAATCAATTCTAAAGTTTATATGAAGAGGTAAAAGACTGAGAATATCTAGCATAATATTCATGGAGAAGAACAAATTTGGAAGACTGACACAACCCAATTTTAAGACTTACTATAAAGCTACAGTAATCAAAACAGTGTGGCATTGGCAAAAGAATAAACTAACAGATCAATGGAACAAAATAGAGAGCCTAGAATTAGAGCTATGCAAATATAGTCAACTATTCTTTGACAAAGGAGCAAAGGCAATACAATGGAGAAAAGATTGTCTTTTCAGCAAATGGTGCTGGAACAACTGGACACCCACATCTGAAAATCTGAATCTGTGCCAGCAGGTCTGGTATCTGGTGAGGGCCTACATCCTGATTTATAGTTGGCCATTTTGCTGTATTTTCACATGGTGGAAGGAGTGAGTGAGCTCTCCAGGGTCTTTTTTATAAGGGGCACTAATCTCGTTCATGAGGGCTTCACCCTTTTTACCTAATCACTTACAAAAGGGCCCACCCCCTAATGCCATAGCATTGGAGGTTAGGATTTCAACATATGAATTTTTTTAGGGGGCAGGAGACACAAACCTTCAGTTCCAAGATCATTTAGATTTTCTCCTATGTAATCTTCCACAAGTATTATAGTTTTGCATTTTACATTTAGGTTTATTATCAGTTTGGAGTTAACTTTTATGAAGATCATAGACCTAAATGGAAATGGAAAATAGTACAGCCGCTTTGGAAGACAGTTTGGCAGTTTCTTATATACTCTTACATACAATCCAGCAATCATACTTTTTGGTATTTACCCAAATGAGTTAAAAAC
>RJWJ010025798.1:0-23586 GCA_004363605.1 Indri indri | reverse complement strand
CTTCCACTGCTTTCTCAAAGCTACTAAATTTATAGAATTTTGTACTGCAGACCATAAAAATGAATCCTACCGTTTTCTTCAAACAAGTATAAACAAAAAGCAACGTTCAATTTCATACTTGAGCTGTTTGGTATTGAAGGTAATGTACTCAAATTCCCATGGGACAAAAACTAGCATGTCTCTCTGTGTTCAAACATAACTACATGGCACAATATTTATGCTCATAAGAATTTTAAGGCTGAGAAAACAGTGAACACAAACATTTTATTCTGTTGACAACTGCTATTTTGTTGCTCTGCTGTCCAAGTCATCTTTCCATTTCACTATGGCCAGTGTTGGGGGTGAGAGCAGCAATCTGTCAGATTATTTTCTCAGGGTCAAAACTGGTTTACTCTGCCTCCTTAAAAGCTCTGCAGATAATGTCTAACTTCTCTATCAATATAAAAACCAATATAATTTGGCATCATACAGAAAAAAAATTAGAACTTCTTCAGATTACATAAGTAGCTTGAAGGAAAAAAACAGGGAAAAACTAATCATTTTCTTCTCTCCTATTAAACACTTGGTTAAAACAAGTTCAAATTTTAAGAGACACTAAAATTAAGCATTGAAAACAGAAAATCTTTCCTGAAATCCACACATTTCTTGTTTAATAATTCCAAATAGTGGGAATATACGTACTAATAACTGGTTGCTCTCTCTGGGCACCGAGATCAGAAGACAAAGAGGTGGGTGGCCATCAGTTTTACACCTCTCCCCACCATGGCAAGCTCCACTTGTTCCTACAAATGTACTGTTGGGGGATTTAAAGAGCCAGTATCTCTGCTACTCCCCCGCTTCACTTTTTTTCTTTTTTCCTCTTTGGGAGCTAGACATTGAAGTCTAGGATATTTGAAAGAAACTGCATATACAAGGGAAATCAGAACATCACCATGTTGACCCAGAGAAAGTCTCAAGCTCAGAAGATACCCAAAAGGACCTTGATTTTATAGCTCAGGCAGCTCTGCACATAGAGACAGTCTACAACAATCAAAAGAACAAAAACAAAAATCAGAAAACCCTGGGGAAGGGGGATAATCTGATATCCAAAGATACTGTTAGCATAGGTAGAAAAATAAGACATGAGCAGAAGAAGTATACAATGGGCAGTGTGGACAGAGAAGACGCTGAGTAAGAGAACATACTGTAACAATGACAAGATCAGGGTAACCACAAGAGTCACGAGAAACATAACAGAAACAGCACAGGTACATTATACAACACTGCAGTTTGCAGTTAAAAAATCAGTGTACACAAATCAGTAGCATTCCTATACATCAAAGCAATCAAGTGGAGAGTCAAGTCAAAAAGACTGAATACCATTCACAATAGCTACAAAGGAAATAAAACACCTGGGAATATACTTAATCAAGGAGGTGAAATAGCCCTAAAAGACAACTATGGAACACTGAGGAAAGAAATCACAGATGACACAAACAAGTGGGAAAACATATGCTCATGATTGGTAGAATCAACACTGTTAAAATGTCCATGCAACCAAAAGTGATTTACAGATTCAATGCAATCCCCCTCAAAATACCAATGTCATTTCTCACACATCTAGAAAAAAGAATTCTATACTGCGTTTGGAACCAGAAAAGAGCCTGAATAGCCAATGAAATCTCAAGCAAAAAGAACAAATTTGGAGGCATCCAAAAATAGAGACATAGACCAATGGAACAGAACAGAGACCCCAGATATAAAACCATCTACATATAGCCAACCGATCTTTGACAGAGCAGACAGAAATATACAGTTGGGGCAAAAATCCCTATTCAATAAATTGTCCTGGGAGAATTAGATAGCCACATACAGAAGAATGAAACAGGATCCCTATCTCCCCACTCAAAAAAATAATTCAAGATGGGTAAAGACTTAAATGTAAGGCATGAAAATATAATAATGCTAGAAGAAAATGTTGGAAAAACTTTTCTAGTTATCAGCCTAGGCAAAGAATCTATGAAGAAGACCCCACTGGTAATCACAACAACAAAAATATATAACTGGGACTTGATTGAATAAAAAAGCTTCTGCACAGCTATGGAAATAATCAACGGAGCAAATAGAAAACTTACAGAAAGGAAGAAAATATTCACAATCTGAACATCTAACAAAGGGCTAGCAACTAGAATCTACAAAGAACTCAAGCAAATCAGCAAGAAGAAAGGAAACAACCCCATTAAAAAGTCGGCAAAAGATATGAACAGAAACTTTTAAAAATAAGATGGACAAATGGCCAAAAAACATATGAAAAAATGCTCAATGTCAGTAATCATCAGGGAAATGCAAATTAAAACCATAATGAGACAACACCTTACCCCAGTTAGAATGGCTTTTATCAAAAAGTCTCAAAACAATAGATGCTGGTGTGGATGCAGAAAGAAAGAGGCCCTTATACACTGTTGTTGGGACTGCAAATTAGTACAACCTTATGGAAAACAGTATGGAGATTCCTCAAAGAACTAAAAGTTAGACCTACCATTTGATCCAGCAATCCCACCACCAGGCATTTACCTAAAGGAAAAGAAGTCATTTTATCAAAAAGACACCTGCACTTGAATGTTTATTGCAGCATAATTCACAATTGCAAAGATGTGTAATCAACTCAAGTGTCCATTAATTCATGAATGGATTAACAAAATGTGGTAGTCATACTATGAAATATGACTCAGCCATGAAGAATGATGAATTAAGGCCTTTTGCAACAATTTGGATTGAACTGTGGACCATTATCCTAAGTGAAATATCTAAAGAATGGAAAAACAAACACCACATGTACTCGCTGTTAAAATGGAACTAACCGATGAGCACACATGTGCACAGAGGGAAATAAAACTCAGTTGAATCAGCTCACTGTTCCCTAAGTCATTGCTTCTCTACTAATAGTTTAGCCTGTTGGTCATATTAAAACATACAATTGATGTAAGTGTCAAAATTAGGTCTACATTGATCTTTCATAGGAAACCATTGTTGATTTCTATCTTTAAATTCCAAATTTATGAAATATAATTAACTTTAAAAAACAGATTCTCAATATATTGTCAATAATATTTCCCTTCAAATTTGTTATGTTCTGAATGATAATTTTCCAGCAGTTAATTGTGATTTTTTTTTAGTTATTTGTAAAGCATTTAAAAATTCAGTGATAGTGTAACATACTTATCTAGTGTGTTAAGTTTTTCGTAGTGTTGTTCAAAACCTTCATTTATAGTAAGATATTAATATCTCTAAATTTGGACAAGATGAGACTGTATTCATACTCTCAGTCAGAGAAATAAAGAAACCTACTAACCATATTTGCTTAGGTTATAGTAGTGGGACTAATAGAACCCAAATCTAAGACTCCAAATCTAAGACCTTTTCTTACCTAGCAGAGTCTTTAATAAAATGAACGCTGCATTGTTAACAAGTTCCAGTCAGCAAACATTAATGGACACTGTTCAAGGTAAATATCATCAATAGCATTGATTTATCATAATAAATTCAGGTCAGCAAATGTTAAGAAAATAATGCGACTGAATTAACCAATGTTGCTGCAACCCACAGAGGCTCTGACATTACATTTGTCATTGAATTAAGGGCACATTTTGGAATACAACTGTCTTTTCTCTACATATGCAGCATACATTTTCATGAATTTAATAGCATTGTGGAATTGGTTTGATTTTGTTAGTGCATTCAGGGACTTATCTTCCACACAATAGAAAACCCATTTACTTTCTCCTTTGAAGCATTTATTTAATGCCAGGTAATCATTGTACCTCTGTTGTGAGATCTCCCTAAAGTGTAGGCTCCATAATTGATACATTTAGTCACAGGAGAAGAGTATGTTGATAGGAGCATAAATCAAAAATACATACACACAAATATTTCAAAAGTTGGAATTTTTTGTTCTGTATTTTAAAAAACTTTAATCTACCAACATACTGTCATCAACTGTATCAAAGATAGAAGCAGACATAGAAAATGTCTTCAGCATACAAATGGATGCAAATTTGTTAAATCTGCAAAATAATTTTTTTTCATATTTTAACATAGAGAAATAACTCCCATTTTTTTTTGAATGTATAAATTGGCTGCCAAGATATATCGCTGCATTCTCGCCTCAAAAACATTTTTAAATTATGGCTTCAAATTCCTGTTTTGTATTGTTTTTAAAAAATATTTTATGTGAATTTAATGGATAGTTGAATACTAGACAAGCTTTTAAAAGTTGAGAATTTAATAATTTGAAAATTTTTATCACTAACAGATATAGGTGATGTTTCCTATTTAAATTCGTCTGATTTTGGAATTCTATTTTCCTCCTAATAGTCCAATTTTATCATTTACATCCTTTTGATAGCCAAATTAATATTTTTTCTAAAAATAATTTTTTGTTGTTTTTAAAAGATATTGTGCTGTATTTTCCCAGACCTAACTTTGTAGGTGAGCTAAACAGTCATATTGTAATACTTAATTGTAGTTTCTACTATAATTTAGTTTAATTTTTAATTTCAATTTAGTATTTAAGGCAGTTTCTGTATAATATAATAGCACAATACTTTGATGCTGTTTATGCAATTCATTTGAATGAGCTTTCAAACTAGTCAGTTTATGTACCAGTCATGGTTCTTTCTTAAAAATAGCAGACGCTCTGGCTAACTAAACAGAAAAGAGAATTTTTCAAAGATATCAGTTAGCTTGCAAAATCAATTAAAAAACGGAGAACTGAGCTTGAAAAACTGAGGGAGAAAAAGAGAGAGGGAGGGAGAGAGGCAGAGAGGTAGGAAAGAAGGAAGGAAACAAGAAGGAAGGAGGAAGGGAGGGAGGGAAGGAGAAAGAAGGAAAGTAGAAAGGACAGCCGGACTCGGTCACGACACTTGTGTTGGCAACAGAGTGGGCTCTCAGCTCTGCAGATGACACTGTGCATAATCACTAACTGTGCTGACCTCACCTCCCTTCCTCCCAAAATTCAGAGTTCTGGGAAGAACATTCAATTTTTAAAGATAATGTCATGTTTGAACGTCCTAGCTACTAGCACACCAAGATACACAAAATAAGGAATTATCCCAAATTAGGAAAGATATTCAAATGATAGGTAACATTTTGAAAAATAATCACGACAGTTTAGACTCTTAAAAAATATTTTTAACGACCCAGTAAATACATCTGCACGTGAAGATACTGTCCACAATTTTCTAAAAATATCAATATATGTTTCCCATAGTCCCTACATTAATGCATACATGGTAGTGTGGAAATTAGAGTTAATAAATTAAAGTTTTGATATTCAATACATAAATGCAGTGTATTTATACAGTGGTTTATTATACAGTGGCTTAGGGGCACAAGAGTTTGCTACAAATTATATAATTTACAAGTATAAAACTAGTGTTATTTAATTATCACAATGTACATTAAACTCCAAAGGAATAAGAGTGGAAAATTTACTAAACATAAAGTGAATTCAGCCCAAACATCCACTGATCCACCATAACACATTTGCTACATTTCAAATGTTCATATACTTGAAGGTTGTTTTTCTGTACTCTGTTTGACTGTTAAATAACTTTGTGTTAAAACTCCCTTATAATTATTTTAGCAAAGGCTCAATACTTAGTGTGTAAAGTTTTATTCATTTTTTCAAGTGGATCATAGCTATTCTTGTCTATCAAAAACTTTATATTAATTGTTCAATCCTTTAGCAATGTGGGCATATCTGGGCCTTTTGAGTAAAAACATAGGAGATGAAAGACCCGAGTTATGGGTTGTGTGCGGTTAGATTAGCACACATTTAAAGATACAGTCAAATAGTAGGATGCTGCTTATTCTAGAAATAGCGAGAGTGGGTATGACCAGGTAAACCATGTAGTTGTCCGTTGAGTCACAACATAAGAGGGTGAAATAAGAAAGGAATATTTAATTCAATTCAGGAGAAGTAAAAGAATGCTCTGCTTACTTGAAGATACAGCACTAACAGAATTTATAACTCCAGGAATTTATTCAGTTCTAAAAGAAGAATTTCTTGAGGTTAAAAGAATTAAATAATTTCCTAAATAAGTTTTAAACAATGAAGCACTACCTCTCATCTTAACAATGCATGTACTGTTTGCAACAAGACATGTTTCTGTATCACTGTATAGCAAAATCGTAAAGCTAATGCTAAACATTTCTCACAAATGTTTAATGTCATTGCCTTGCCATATGCACAGAAATGTGTGTCCATATATAAGCACTCAAAAATTATTATAACTATTATTTAAAAATGATTGTGGTTATTGTTGCGGGTATTGTTGCATCTGATGCTGCTGTTTTTTAAACCCCCCCCCCCCATTCTGGGGCCAATGCAGCCTCTCAGCAGGTATTTTTTTGGTGTGCCTGAATTCCACAGTAATTAAAATTTTGCCTTTTTCTAATATTGTCTTCTGTTCATGTATTTACTCGAGAAACTCTCAGGTAGAGACTGCAGCAGGGATGACCCTGTAAGGATTGTACTTTTTTTCACTGTTTTTCAGCGCACATTTATTGTAGCTATTCCTGGCAATTTACAAACATGTTCTACTTTAATCTCTTCAAAAATAATAAGAGGTGGTATTTTCCCCCTTTCAGCGTATGTGAAATTTTCACGAGTAAAGGAACTTCATAAGGACAAGTGTTTAAACATCACAGTGCTAGTAGCGGATTGTAGATAGGGAGTTTGTTCTTTTCTACTGTCTTTCTCTGAAATTATACTTGCTACCTTTTTATTTGAGCTTCCAGTTTCCCCTATCTATTCTTGAAGTGAAACACCATGATAATTCCTTTGAAAAACAGGCATGAAAGTATGAACAAAAACTACCTTTAAAAATAATACGACAGAACTAATTTACTAAAAGAACTAGGAAATTTGATTTAAATTGACCCAATTATAGCCCCCTCACTACAGGACACTCATTCTATGTTTATGGATACTTTATCTAAACGTGCTGAACTTTACCTCCTTCATCAGTCAAGACAGACTTTAAAATATTTTCATTTAGAGATATGTTTTAACCCTTACAGGATTCATTTAAAATAATAAAATGCATAATTATGTCACAAGGATATTCTTCATAGTCAGTATCCAGAAAGCTTAGAGGACTTATAAGTTCTTCTGATGAAAAAGTATAGACATTATTTTCCTCCTCATTATAATGCTATGTCACGTGACACCAAAGGAAATCATTGACATGCAGTTAATAATTTTCATAAATCATGGAATATCCTCTATTGTATGTACTGATCACTTCTTTAGCCATACTTAAAGTAGAAACTATAATAGAATCTATCACATAGTTTTTATGGTATGTGAAATTACCTCTTAGATGGTGAGCTTTATATATGTTAGTGATTATTATTGTTAACAGAATGTGATTACAATTTTTATTTTTTAGGTTTTTTGCTGTGTTTTGTTTTAGTCAGGAACTGTGATAATCTAGTAACTATGAATTTTGGGTCATTACATATTATTTGTTGATTTATTTATATAAACTTACATGAGAGCTTTATTTCATAAATACTACTAAAGGAGGAGGTTACATTTTATTTTTAATCAGCAATGATTTAATTTATTGCTGGTGTTACATAATTCATGATCTACTCATTCTTAATTTTTTCTTTATTTTAAAATTAATTTTAGCAATAAAACCTTTGGACCTCTAAATTTAACAGGAGCAAGCTCTGTGAATGTTTAAAAAAAAGAGAAGTGTCTACTGTAGTACTTGATTCCAATCTAACATAACCAAGAAAGTGATCTCCAAAGGGGAGATGAAGGGAAAACATGAGCGCATTTCAAATTGTAACACCATATAACTTAGCACTAAATATGTGATAGGCATTGTGCTAACGTATCCACATATATTATTTTATGTATTCCTCAGAAAACTTACTTGGTAAGTAATATCATTACTAAAATGTTGAGCACTTACTCTCTTTTACCTTCTGTAAATTTCCAAAGAAGCTCGTGTAAAGCTCCCCTCTCATAGTAATAGTAATTACTCCCTTTAGTGATTTTCCCCTCATTCATTCTTGAGATTTTTGAGAGCAGGATCCAGCTCATTTTTATGTTTTCTATCCTGGGCACATAACACACTTCCCAATACATATTTTGTGAAATGAGTAAATGAATCCATTGTCTGTCCTTTAAAAATTAGGAAGACTCTATCAGCAGACTTCCTAGTGGGAATTCTTCACAGAGACTACATTTTCTATTATGTAAAATAAAAGTACTATTGGTGATATTTTCTTTAAGAAGTCAACTTGTATTTTGAAATCATAAGTACTGAGCAGTCAACTGTTGAGTCTTAATTCACTCAGTTACGACTGCAGCAAAAGCGATGAGTATATTTACTTCTGCTGTGTTCACATCAAGGAATAGTTCATGGTGAAAAGGGTGGGGGAACAGTATAAACTTGACTACAGAATGAACAGATTTTAAATCCTCATTCTACCATTTTATAACCATGTGGCACAAGCTCTGACAGATTACTTAAAGTCTCTAAGAGTAGACATGAAATAAATATGATGCTACATGTACTTTCCACATCTGTTTGGAGGAAAGCCTTGCTCAGAGTACCATGCTGTCCTGGAGAAAGATGGGATCATTAAAGATTATTCACTTTATTACAACTGTTAGTTTGTATGTGTTTGGGAATGAATAAATGTGTGTGGGTCTTGGTTTGTCTTTCTCCTTTGGGGAAAGAATGAGGGATAATGTAGGATTTGTTTGAGAATGGACAGTGGATTTACGGTGGTGATGCTTTGAACATATGCAAACCTTGTGCTTTGTATAAGTGCCGAGTCTCTAATTCTCTAACACTGAGATTAAATTGTGCCTTTGAGATTCTGTATGCTGACATCAGAATCACATGAAAATTGAAGAGACTAATTGTAATTAGTTTTTATTTTAGTTTTATACACAATAAGAGAATTTCAGAAAGTAGCATCAATTTCATCGACTGACTTTTTTTGGCAAGTTGTTTCTGTAACATAAAAGAACATATATGAGCAATACATGTGGTCATTTCCAAAAAAGTTTCCTTATAGCTTTACCAAATGTCTGTGACATGTTTTATTACAGATACCGCAAAAGTCTCTGTACAGAGGTGTTTCTGAAACGTGGAACTTGATGAACACATTTAAAAAATCAGTATAAATTTGTGCTGCAAGTAAGGAATCCTCGTATTAATAACCTTTTATTTATTCAAAAATATATAGTGGTGTGTTCTTTAAGAAATGACACTTTTTATTTTTAAATCTTTTTAGTTATTCTTTAATTTTTATTTTGAGAAAATTATTTGTTTTACCAAAAGTTGTTGCTTTAAAACTCCCTATTTTGCATGGAAATGACTTATCTGTTGTATAAAAACCTGCAAAACTTAGAAAAAATAAGGATCAAGGAAAGCTCGATGTTAAATATACACATTTTGGGGAGATAAAAAATTTGGTGCGCTCTGTGCACAATAAGTTAATCAGTCTATAGCTTTGACGATAAATCATATCCCTGCTTTGCAATTCACAGATAAAGCTATAGAGCAATAATTTTATCATCTATAAATTTTACAATGGACTCATTTGTTGACTAATTTAATAAATATTGGCAAACCCATTTTGCCAATAACTTCCTAGTGGGAATTCTTACGGGGAAAAGTTATTTTAAACCATTTTAGTAGCAATGCATTTTAGTAGCAATGCATATTTTTAAATGCATATTTCCCCAGTACTTTTCCCTATATTCCCATCCAAGTAATTAAAGTGCTTATAGACAATAGAAGGACATTTTCATGTAGCTCTGGATTTCTATAACTATAGATGAAAACTCTGTAATTTACTTGGGTAAATTATCTTCTGACAAACATAGAAGGAATTTGTTTTCCGAATTTGTATATTATGTAGTTATGGAACTTACGAGAACAATAAATTTGGTTCAGAATACAGGGTCACAAGGAGTGTGGCTATCATCACCTTGTCTTCTGCCCAGGTTTTTTGCACAGCAAAATAGAAAAAAATCGCAAAGTTCTTGGCAGCACTTCCACTGGAATAATAAAGTGGCAATCTCTCAGATTGGTTATCAGGACGTCAGCAGTCCTGTGGGCATACAGGAGGAAGAATGAGTCATTGTGCAATACAATTCTGCCCATGTCTTCAAGTTTCTACGTTATGTTCCATTAGCAGAGATTGGCCAAGGCTTCCTGAAATGAGGAAGTAACACAACAGGGACAAAGCAGTAGACGTGAAATAACCAAAAACTCTGGGTGGCACTGTGGCATCTTGTAGGAAACTCTTAGTGTTTATTTTAGGGTCAGCACATAACAGAAGCCGATCTATAGAGGCTTAGCTGAATGGCAACTTAGCTTTCCTACAAAGCAACTTGCCCACCTTTGCAGTCTGATACGTCCTCACTGTCCTAGGACCCATCTATAGTTTTGCTTTTTTATAATTTGCTTGTGACTTTTACCCCCCTGTCTCAAGATTGCTATGCATTTCCAAGTGGAAAGGCAAGAAAAATAAAAATATGAAAACAACAAAAAACAAACACACACAAAAAGAAACAAACAAATCTTTACAAGTTTTTTGGAAGCTCTTCTAGTGTTTTCTGGTTACTTCCTAGCACACAAACTGCCATATAACCACTTGGGATCCTATTAGCAAGAAAGAAAAGGGAATGAAAACAGCACTGTCTGACTCAATCAGATCAGGAGGCTGGAAGCCTGGTGGCTCTTGTTAGTGTAAGTCAGAGATAAGATCAGTCTAGTAATCTGCAATTAATGTGCATCTGACCATATCCTAGGCCACTCTATATGGAGGAAATAAAATGTCCTTTTATTGTCACATCCACATTGGAGATGGAGAAGTTTTTATGTAATTACTATAAAACACAATCTCATATTAGAAAAAAGGTCTCAATATTAACTGCTTTTTTATATATAGTGAGATAAAATCGATAATAACAATTATTTTTCTATACCAGGCAATTATATTGTTAAAATATGATTTGTACCATCTGGGGCATGGGCACACCTGTAGCTCTGACTCAGCTGGGGCAAAGGCAATATATGTAACCTAAACATTTGTACCCACGTAATATGCTGAAATAAATAAATATAAAATGATTGATTAGAATGACTATACAAAAGAACCTATTATTAAAGAGATCTAAACATATAATGCATTAAGGGACTTAATTTCCTGAGGTTTGAGAGGATTGCAATTTTCTTATCTTCCTATTTTTCTTTCTTCCAGTAATATAATATCAGTAAAGTATGATTCACCATACACTCAACGTCTGAAAGTATCAAGATGTCCTTTCACGTTTAACATGACTCTGACAGCTGTCTGGCAACCATGAGAAATAATGATGTAGAAGATTTTCAAAAATGGCTTGAGCATCAGCTGATGTCATTTGTCATCTAGAGATTTTATTTCTGCTAAAATGCTCATGAAAATTATAGGAATCAATTTATTTTACTTAGAGTTATATAGAGAGATAATTTCATAGTTAGAAAAATAATATAAAATTATTGAAAATGTGTCAGAAAAAATATACTTGATCGAGAAAACCATCAGACAAAATTCAGTTAAGAAAACTATCAGTTATGCAATACGGTGATCACTATAAAGCATCTTGGGTAATCTCTGAAAAAATGTCTGTGCGTGTGTGTGAGATATGCAAACAGTGCTAGGCACATCTTGGTATTCTTTTGTGTGAAAACTTTGCTATGCTCCGACAGGTCTGTTTTCAGGCACCCGTGGTGTGCATGCTGTTCAAGATTCCCAGCTTCCAAGGCAATTTTCCAAGTCAACAAATGAGAGCAGTTGCTCATTAATATTGTCAACTGTAGTTTGGAAATAATCAAGGAAGCGAAAGACTGTCTGTATACAAAAATATCCAAAACCCTCCATATCTACTGTGGAGACCCTCTCTCAATTTCAGTAATGAAAGTGAGTATAAAATAAACATGTTTCTATGAATGTCTTAACAGACTTCAGCACCTTGTTGTTATAAACCAGGCCACATCCACTTCTATGCATCCTTCCAACTTCTGTACACAGCCTGAATACAGTGGACATTCATTTAATGCAAGTAGAGAAAAATATATAAATGGATAAACACACAAATTTAAGCTTACTTAGTGACAATATACATCACTTGTTACTTTACATTTTAGTACATAATCCATCCCTTAAAGCTAGTTATTTTTCTAAATAATTGTTGACTTCATTTGAGTAACAGATCCTGAAAATAAATGCTTTTTCTGAGATGTTCCTGCTTGTGCTTGTGCTAGTCAATAGTTGTCTGTGACCCAGTTCTTCTTCCTGTGATACCAATTACTCATATTACTCATACCCAGTTTACCACTTTTTTTGTCATTTAAATGTACAGCTGACACGACTATGCAGATGAGACATTTTTACATGCAGCACACATGTGCCTTTTAAAAGTGTACTGCACACAGCTTTCTAGTGGGAAATTAAGTCCTCTCATTTGCTTTCACATTTTTGAAATGTGCAGGAGAAAATTCATCCAAAATAAATTATTCTATAAAGCATAACTTTTTTAATTAAAAACTTGTAGGGAAATGATTCCCTAAATTGTTTAAATCTACCGTTTTCTATTAAGTGATAGCTAAAATTTAGTTCAGCAGTTTATGTACAAACAAACAGTAAGGAGATTTTAACCCAAATTTGATACTACAGAAGAAAAAAATATAGGCTGTGTATTCATCAGCTCAGACTTCCATAGCAAAGTACTATAGACCGAATGGCTTAAACAGCAGACATATCTCACAATTCCGGAAGGGGCAAAGTTCTGTTCATGGTGAGGGCTCTCTTTCTAGCTTGCAGACAGCCTCCTTCTTGCTGTCTCCTCACATGGCTGACAGCAAGAGAGCTTTGGCCTCTCTTCTGCTTTTAAAGGTATCAATCCCATCATGAGGCCTCACCTTCACAGCCTCATATAAACCTAATTAACTCTGAAAGGACCCACTACCAAATACCATCACACTGGTGGTTAGGGCTTCAAAACATGCATTTGGGAGGGAGACAAGCATTCAGTTTTAAACAGGCTATTCCCATAGTTCTAAGTCAATCACTTTACTTCTTCAGGTACTCTAAATAATATAATAGTATTCACTATGTAACGCTTTTCCTTTCAGAGCGAGAATTGATGTCTTCTTTCCCACCTCTGCCGATATTCTTTGTTTATAAATTTATACCTTACAATTATTTCATATATAATATTTCATTAGATCTCCATCACAATCCTAGAAGGTATAGAGGTCACTGTGGCATATGGATTTTAATATGACCCACATGACTGCTGCCTCCCTGTGTTCAAGCTATGGATTGATTTTCCCCTCCTGAGTGTGGGTGGAACCTGCAATGTGCCTCTAGTCACTAGAATAAGGCAAAGGTGATTAGATGTCACTCTATGATTAAATTACATTATGTAAGCCTGTGTATTGCTATCAGACTCATTCTCTTTTCCTGGCCGGCTTTGGAGAAACAAGCTGCTATGAATCTCACAGCCACACAGAAATAATTTCTGCCAACAACCTGAAGGAGCTTGCAAGTGACTCCTTCCCCAGCTGAGCCTCTCACCAAATCACAGCCTTGGCTGCCACCTGGATGCAGCCTAGTGAGAGCCCATCAAGCCATGCCCAGGTTCCTGACTCATGGAAATTACTAAATAAATGTGCCTTGATTTAAGATACTAAGTTTGTGGTGATTTGTTTTGCAGCAATTTAAAAATAACACATGCACAGTTCATTATACTCATTTTTAGTAGAAGAAACCATCACCAAATGGCCAGATATCAGACCCAAGAAAAGGATGAGTAAATTGATAGAAAAACAAATTAAAGCCTTTAACTCCAGACCAAAACATTTATCGTGTGTCACAACCATCTTTTTCCTTTAAGCCTGATTGTCTCCAACTGACAGAGAAAGCTGCCATTGCTGGGCAGCATATTCTTCAATGCACTGTGGTGGGAAGCCATTGTCTTATACTTGCAGCAACATAGACATGTGCTTTCCGAGAAGAAGCCATAGAAACACTAGCCCTACCTCCAGGACAAAGTATAGCAGTGGAAAACCCAACAAACCCCAGGTGGCTCCTGAGTGTTGACAATCACTGTGAGGCAGTTATCTCTCCTCTTCCCCTCCCTGGACCCCTCTCCTTCACCTCTAACCATAACCCTGCCCACTTCTCTGAAGAGAGCTTAGATGTTCAGTAATAATAATATTGCACGAATATTGGACGGTATAAATACATTTAGAAAACACGGTAACCCACACACATATGTACAAACTTAAGATCAGTATTTCGTAAGTGAGGAGGGGAGGCCACTCACTGGATACTTTCTTGTCATAACTGAAATGACACCGATACTGCAGTTTTGAGACTAGATATCTCTGTCATTCAACATTTCTGATAGAGAAAAAAAGAGTCTTCCTGCAGACAGTATAATCTAGCACTTCTTTTTCAACAAAATATTATAAGGCTCCAAATGTATCCCTAATACCGATCTATGTAGCAAGTTTTAATATGTGACATGTTTGAGAAGTCAAAAAAGTTGTGTATTTTCCCCACTTTCCTTAAATGCCATTTCCCCTGAAATGGCACTTAATTTCTGAAATGGCGCTTAATTTCTGAAGTTTCTGTACTGTCTCTTTCTCAGTAAGGCTACAGAATGTAGGTATGGTGAGGGGAATTCTTCAGCTCCAGATTCTCTACATGTCAACCAAGAGTTCTACAAAGAAGGACATTTTAAAAGCAACAACCCCAGTAATTCAAGATATTTTACAATCTATTGCAAAATTATGTCTTCAAATATTTATAAAGACCAGAATCATCGTTATAAAACAGATGGCAGAGATGATTTATGGCTATTTTTTCACTTCACTGATGAGGACTAAACAACAATCCCTTGCTATAAATAGTTGTTGTCCTTTGTCTCTCTCTCTCTCTCTCTCACACACACACACACACACACACACACACACACACACACACACACACACACACATCAACTAAGTTGAGAATAAGGCTGGAAAAGAAAGAAAGCAAAGGGAAGAGAAAGGGTTGTTCTACTTGTTACTTCCCTGCCAGGTCCATATACTCTTTGAAAATCCACTGTACTGCATCAAAGATGACTGGTGCAGTAGGAAATTAATCTGCATCTCTTTGGTTCATGTTGTGGAAAGCTATGGTTCATTCCAGCAAAAAACGTTACATCTTGCTGTTATTCCTGCTATCCTAATCATCTGCCCAGGAATCTGTGCTGCATAATAACTATATGCAAAAATCAGAACATATGGTGCAGAAAACTAATTACTGTATCAATATTTCACTTTGTTGTCAGTGATGGAATCTTTGTGGCAATTCTACAACTGTAGCTTAGTAGCAATGCCAGCATGTTAAATACTGTCAATAGTGGCATGCTTAGTTTACAGAACTTCGATTTATTGCCATGTCTTAGGGAGTTAGGCTTTTGCTATATTTATGAAGTAATATAACCTCTAGACGGGTGCTAACTGACCTCTTAAACAGTCATCCTTTATCATGATCAAGCCTAATTATGAGCCATATGTTCCCACAGTTTTCATACCATGGATATACAATTTAATATAAAACCTGCTCAAAACCCAGGCCCTAAATGAAAACTATTATTTAACAATGTACAGGTACACTCATATCTCAAACAAAATTGTTAAGCATGATTGGACAGACAGTTGGGGTATGATACAGATGGATATTGGATGGTGATGATGATGGTGGTAGCTGTTAACATTTACTGAGGACTCATTATATACTGGACAATGTTCTAACATTTTTTGCAAAGATTATCTCACTAAATACTTAAAACAATCTACCTGACAGGCATTATTACAAGCATCTATTTAACAGTTGAGGAGACTACCCAGCAAGCTAGCTAGGCAGAATTCCAACAATCAACCAGTTTTTCATGGAAGAATATATTCTTCACTAAGTTTCTGCTGTAACTCTCATGGCTGACTCTCATCTTGATTTTATCATGAGGACTGAAATGCCTGATAGACATGCCAAGTGCAGAAAAATGAAGAAAAAATTATCTAGCAAGGACACCACTGGATAGTAGCTGAAATGGAATTAAAGTACTGGTTTTCCAATTTCAAATCTGTTTTTCTTTATACTGTATATAAAAGAAGGTATGTTTCACTCCCCTGAATACGATAAAAAGAGAATGGGGAGGAGTGATTAACAAAGAGCATACTGCAAACAAAGAAATAAAGCTGTGTGCCAGGCATGATGCCCTGGCCCAAGTTCACCATGGAATTTTCTAGACATAACACTGTTTTCAATAGAAAACATAATCCCAGTTAAAGATGTCCTGGGCTTTTACTTGGTGCACTTTGATGGTGCATGAATAAAATGTGCTAATACGTTTCTGAGTGCACACAGGCCCTCTGCCACAATGACAGGTTTCAGCATTTATTTTTTTAAACTTTCTCAGGCCTTTACTCAGTGTAGCTCCAGTAAGGGGAGCTTTCAAAAAGGCGGCCACATGCTTTGACTTTTATAACGAGCATGCTAACCTAGATTGACAAGAGTTTCCTTTTGTGAATTATATGACTTGGAAATTATGCATTAAATAAGCAAGATCTGGTGAAAATTGCTTCATACACACAGTGCCTTTGCCTTCTTGCCCCTAACCTTAAACTTGAACTGTAAAGAACACTGATCAGATGCACACATGTTCACCTACCCACATGCACGTGCCATCGTTTGAATTTTTAGAATGAAAGGAAGGAAAGAAATAGAAAACTAAGATTCTGAGAGATGTCTAATCTGTGAATAAAAATGTCAGAAAATTATGACCTGCCAAAATGCTAACCTTCCCTTGTTGAAAAATACGTCCTCTGACACTGTTCAGCTTACATAATTTACCTTTTATATTCATATCATTCCAAGTATTGGCAGTTTATTTTTTATAAAAAACATAATTCTAGATACTATTTTACTTAAAAATACATATATACATAGCTATGCATATATGTGTGTGCATACATATAATTTCTTTATATATGTGTGTGTGTGTATATATGTACGTGTGCAGATATATATGTGTGCATATATATACATACATATATATACATATATACCTATATATGCATATATACATACATATATATACATATATACATATATATGCACATATATATACATATATACATACATATATACATATATACATATATATGCACACATATACAGTTCCTGTTGTGGAGAGTTTAACAGCCACATAACAGGTAATAATTACAATACAAAGCAGCAGGTGGCTAAATTCTGCACTGAGTATGACTTGGAACTAAAGGAACAGCTGATACTGCTAGTCATTACGGAGTAAAACTCTAAAACTATACACACATATATGGTGTTTATAGTTAAGGAAACATGCAGTCTGGAGTCAGACAATCTTTTTGTTTCTAGTTTCTACCACCTTCTCTCAACACAGAGAAGTTATTAAACTTTCTAATATGCAGTTTCAGTAAATCTGAAATAGCAATTAGTTAATAACATCGTAATTAACTTTATACATGGGTACTCACGAAAGATACTGCAAACCTAAACATTTTAGTACATCGTGCTGTTGAGGATGGCATTCACATAAACATTTTAAGGAATCCAGTAAATAAAGAATAAATTTAAAAAACTTGGATTTCAGAAACTTAGGCCAGCACTATGAACAGAAAGAAAATTAAAATAAAAAGAAGCTACTCTATTGCTTTTCTTTCTCCCTATACTGCTCTGTTTTATGTGCCTCCTGCGTCCAGGGGCCAAAGTCAGACTAATAAAATTCACACTTTTAAACCACATTATAGGCTAAATAGGCCGGCCTGGGAATATAACTAACACTCGAAAAAATATTTCTGGAAGGACATGTGATCTAAATTCCAAACAACAGAAACATCTTTTGAAGTATAAACTATTGGTCATTTGAGACTGCCTGTATTTATTTTTAAAAATTGTAACCATTAAAACCCCACTTTTTAGTTTTATTATTTCTTGATACTTTGACATATCGTAATGTGGATGATGTGGTATACAGAATTGCCATTTAGTTAAATCATAATATTTCATTTCCAGATACCTCCAATTAATTGTTTCTCATTTCCTCCTCATAATATAGAACTGTGAAACTATTTTTAGAAGATTCTTAGAATAAAATATTCTGATATCATCTAATTTAACTTGAAAAAATCTCATTTGTTGTAAAAGGATTGTTTTAAAAAATATATTTCATATAATTTATCATTAATATTTAATGTCTCACTTAATATTCCATCCTGACTTCAGGGTCCTTCCTAGTATATAATTCTTTAAATTATACTTGATAGAAAGAACAATTTTCAAATATATATACACATACCCACACATGTGTGTATATATGTTTAGGGAGAATAACATTTTGATTAAAATTATTGAATATGACTGGGGAAACATTCTGTTTTAATAAAACAAATGATCAGAATAGCAGCTACTTCAGGCTAAATCAATACTAAATTCTTCAACAGAGTACTTCAGTAACTAAACTTGGAATCAACCTCTTTCTAGGCTGACAGAAATAAGAGCCATCAGCTATGTCTTTCTTATCAGGTAACTTTCTAAATTGTCCAGATCACGAGCTTAGGTCTAATTCACTTTTCCCCATAAGAAGCTAAATTACCTCCTACCTGCATTATTTACTACTGATAATGAATGCATAGCTTCTTCTTCATTGAGGAATTTAGAGATGTCATAACAACAGCAGAAATATTTACATAGATCGTGTCCTGGAAACGAGAATGGGCAACATGTTCCTCCTCATGAGTGGTGTCAGGTGGAAGCACCTGTTTTGTTAGAGCAAGGATATTACAGATGCAAGCAATTCATTCTTTATCACATTTGTCAACATAAGAAGGAGTCATAGAAAATTTTTACAGTGGAGAACACTGGATCTTGAAGGTCCTTAATGTTAAACTCTGCCTGAGAATATAAAGGTATGATGCTTCTCTAGACTTTTGCGCAGATATTTTCCTTTTGAGGCTCAGCCAATGTGTACAGGAAACTAAAAGGTTTACCGCTTGTCACAATCAATCTTGTTTGGTTTCTTAGTTCCCAGTTTTCCCATTAAACTTCCAAATTTGACAAAAAAGAATAAAGTATTTCTCAAATACTGCATTTCAAAGTCTTCAAAGGAATATAAACTGATATCATAAAGTAAGTGTAATTTAAAAGTTTCCTTATAGAATCAAGAGACATAGTTACAGAAGTCACATAATATCCACATAATTTCTTTGAACGGGTAATCTCATTGCATTTTGCAAGGCGACTCATTTTCATGTCTTTTTGTTCTTCCATGGAACCATTTTAGTAACTGTTTCCCTTTCTATTAGCTGTGACTTCATTAATCTAGTTACATAAACATATATTGCAAATAAATAAATACTTGCTCATACTACCAAATTTCCAAATGATATCATGTGTATAAAAGAAACGATGAGGATATCTCATTCCTTGATCACATTACGTAAAATGGAAACCCGTACCCCCCTCTGCACCCTGATTTCAGGTCCCTTAATCTTCCTTCCCTTGTTCTACTATGTCTCTGCTCCATTGAAATTTACCCTTTTAATATTCTGTAACATTCCTTATTTACAATATTTATTTTTTATAGACTACCCAGACTATGCCCCACCCCATCTGACTGCCAAGAAAGTAGGGATCAGAAGATGTTTTATCTATGCATTTGCATCTATGCAAATGCCTGGGAGAGAGTCTGTATGGTTATGCGTTTAAACACAGTGGCCAGGGTACGCCGCATTGAGAAGGTGTTATGGTAAATTACTTGAAAAAAGTAAGGTGAGTTGTGCAGAAAGTTGAATATAGATAATGGGACAAAAAAAAGAAATGCAAAAACTTCAAGGGTGAGGAGTCTGTATATTGGAATGACAGCAAGGATGCCAGCAGCCTTGGAATGCAGTGAGTGGGAGGTCCAGCAGTGAGGAAGAGGCAGAGTGCTAACAGAGGGTCTCCCAGGCCCGTATGACAGTTTCTTTTTATTCTGAGTAAAATGAGAAATATTGAAGAGTTTCGAACAAAGAAATGTCATAAGTTGATTTATGCTTTAAAGTAGGCACCCGGAAAATACTGAATTATATTGAACTGAGATGGTTTTGAGAAAAAAAGCTAGAAACTGGCAAGTTCGGCAACTTATCAGATACTATATATAACAGACAATCTAAAAGGGATTATTGGGAGATATATTTAAGATGATGAGAATGGAGTTAATTAATATGAAACAGTGATTGGCGTTTAGGATGTTGACTTTTTTGATGATCTAAAGTAATTTCTAAAGAGAACTTCAGTTGAAAATGTATACAAAGACATACACTTGTGCACACAACTTCAAGTTGAAAGTTAAAGTTAATATGTTACAAAAGAAATTTATAATAACAGATCTATGTTCACAGTAACATTTGAGGCATAATCTTTTTTTGTTTGGAATATTTTAAACTAAACACTATTAAATACAAGCTATTGAGACAATACAGAAAAGGTTTGAATATTTTAAGGATAGTTAGAAGTCAAAATTCATGCTATAATATTTTTGCCTAAATTATATGCATACATTTAAATACTTAACAGATTTTATTTATCCACAGAATTTTTTACTGGTATAAATAAAATACAATACTTTAATCAATTTGGATAAGAATTTGATTGGGATTTTTCTATCCTTAAAAGTTGTCATTTGGTTTTTAAATATCTAATTTTAGTTCATTTTTAGGATAATTGGGGTATCCATCACCTCAAGTATTTATCATTTCTTTGTGTTAGGAACATTGCAATTCCACTCTTTTAGTTATTTTAAAGTATACCCTAACTTACTGTTGATTATAGTCACTTTGTCATACTATCAAATATCATCTAATCTATCTAACAATCTAACTGTATTTTCGTAGCCAATGACCATCCCCACTTTATAACCCCCTCCCTCCACCCTTCCCAGACTCTGGAAACCATCATTCTACTCTCTGTCTCCAAGAGATCAATTGCTTTAATATTTAGCTCTCACATATGAGAACATGAGAGATTTGTCTTTCTGTGCTTGGTTTATTTCACTTCATATAATGTTCTTCAGTTCCACCCAAGGTGTTGCAAGTGGCAGGATTTCATTCTTTTATTATGGCCATATAATACTCCATTGTGTATATGTACCACAATTTCTTTATCCATTAATCCACTGATAGACACTGCGGTTGATTCTAAATCTTGGCTATTGTGAATAGCACTGCAATAAACATGGGGTACAGATATCATTATGATACACTGATTTGTTTTCTTCTGAGTATAAACCTAGCAGTGGGATTGCTGGGTCTATTGATGGTAGTTCTATTTTTTTAGTTTTTTGAGGAAACTCCATACTGTTCTCCACAGTTGTTGTACTAATTTATATCCCCATCAACAGGGTACAAAAATTCTATTTTCTCCATATCCTTGCCAGCATTCATTATTGCCTGTCTTTTTGATAAAAGCCATGTTAACTGTGTTGAGATGGTATCTCGTTGTAATTTTAATTTGCATTTCTCTGATGACTAACGATGTTGAGCATTTTTTTCATATGCCTGTTGGCCATTTGCATATCTTTCGAGAAATGTCTTTTCAGATCTTTTGCCTATTTTTGATCAGATTATTTTATTTTCTCTTATTGAATTGTTGGACCTCTTTACATATTCTAGTTATTAATCACTTGTCAGATGGGTAGTTTGCAAATATTTTCTCCCATTCTGTGGATTGTTTTCACTTTTTTGGTTGTTTCCTTGGTGTGCAGAAGCTTTTTAGCTTTATACGATACCATTTGTACAATTTTGCTGTGGTTGCCTGTGCTTGGGGTATTACTCAAGAAGTCCTTGCCCAGACCAATGTCCTGAAGTGTTTCCCCAATATATTCTTTTAGTAGTTTCAGAGTTTCAGGTCTTAGATTTAAGCCTTTAATCTACTTTTTTTTTTTTCATTTTTACCTCTTTATGTTTTACTTCTTTTAAAATGTGTAATTTGATATATACTTAATATGGTAGGATAAATTATAAATGGATTAGAAATTTATGTGTAAAAATAAAATCATACATACATAAACTATATTCTTCTAGTATCTGGAAATCTTGAAACATTCCAAACTATTACTAAAAACCTAGAAAAAATAAAATTTTTTAAATTATAAATTAAAAAAAAAAACTTGCATAGGCAAAGATGTTATAAGCCAAGGAAACTACAGCCTAGTAAAACATATTTGTAACTTAGAAAAAATGTCAATATCTATAATGTATAAAGAACTTATAAAATTTGAAAAAAATATACTGAGAAAAACATATAAACATCCAGTTCATGGATGTTTATAAACAAATAAATCCAAGTTACCCTTAAAACCCCATAATATCCTGAATTTAAAAAAATTTTAAAAAAGAAATATTCAACTTTTTTAGAAAAAGTTGATCTCATCAAAGAGTAGAACAGTGATTACTAGGATTCAGGGTGGTTAGGGGTGGGTGTCAGAGAGATGTCGGTCAAAGGATACAAAATTTCAGTTAGGAGTAATAAGTTCAAGAGATGTATTGTACAGCATGGTTACTGTAGTTAATAATACATTGTATTATTGAAAAATGCTAAAGGAGTGGACGTGAAGTATTTTTAACACAAAAATAATGACTACGTGAGGTAATGCATATGTTAATTAACTAGATTTAGTCATTCCACAATGTATATATACTTTAAAACATCATGTTGTATGTGGTAAATACATATTAATACAATTCTGTCAGTTTAAAAAGTAAATAAATAAATCAGTTAACTTGTAAATTTTTTTAAATACTCGTAAAAACAAGTATTCAACTTGCTCATAAAATATTCAAATCAAAACTATCCTGATATACAATTTCTTTCTCATAAAATTACAAAAACTCCATACAATGGAAACATCTTCAGTTGTCAAGCCTGTTTTGGAAGAGCCTATTTTAGGGAAATAGACACTTCCAAAAATTCTTTGTAGAGATCCAAAGTGCTATGATTCCTATGGAGGGAATTTACTAATATGTATCCAAACTGACTTTACATGTACCCTTTTAACTCAGCAATGAAATTTCTAGAAACCAACCCAATGAAACTGTGAAAATGTAGAAATATATATATGCACCTATGTGGTTATTGCAATGTCATTGGTGATAGAAAAATACCAGAGATAAGAAACTCAAGTACATTGTGACATATACACACAAATGAGTATTTGGCTGTTAAAAGGAGGCAGAGATGGCATTGATGGATCACTGGAATACATTCTTAATTGAAAATACCATAGTGGAGAAAGTATTGTATATAATGTGCTCATCTATGTAAAAAAGAGATGATATGAATATAATGCATATATGTAACTCATATATATACTTATTTTTATCAATATTGGAAGGATACGTCAAAACTAATAAATGTGTTAACTGCAGAACCTAACTGCATATAAAGTTGTTGGTTTAA
>RJWJ010025797.1:0-23582 GCA_004363605.1 Indri indri | reverse complement strand
AGTGATAAAGTGGAGACTGGAATAGTAGAAGAGTAAAAAGAAAGTATTAAAAGAGTGAAAAAGAATAGTATTCCCAAAGACCCATTATCCTGGCCACTGTCATAACCGAGATTTGGAAATTATGCAAGGACTGTAAATGCTGCTCATATGCTTTGCCTTTTGATGTGGGGACATTTTCATACCAAGCCGAAATTAGATTATTGTTTGTTATCTAACTAGTCTACGAGATTCTACTTTATCTTTAGGATTCGAAAGTGGCTTTAAACAAAAACAAAATAAAAACAACTCGGAAATGCTTTTTTCCTTACCTTGAGGGTAAATTTAAAAGAAATATCATAATTACCAAAATTTTACACTTAGCCAAAGATAATTGTGTAATTTAGGACAAATTGAAGGCATAAAATTGGAAATGTTATTTTTGTGGTTTTTAGCATGTAAAGGAGCCTGTTTAATTTCTAAGTGGAATCATAACCTATAATATGTAAATATAGTTAGCAACAGGGACACTTAGCTTAAAAATAAATAAATGCCTTATAGACGAGTTGGTGGGAAGAAAGTTTATTTTTCTCTCTTGTGGAGGAAAGGTTCTTGGTAAAAAAAAATAAGACAAAATATTTAAAAAATGGATTCTATTGACGTCTTTACAACAGAAATAGAATTTTGTAGGAAACAGGCATGTCAATAAATACATTTCTTGCTGACTCTACAACCTGTATTCTTGATGTGATCACGCTGTGCTAGGATTGATCCTTATATGGGTTGGTCATTTTTATAGAGTACTGGTGGTGGACAACCCAATTCTGTGCCCATGTGTATCTAGCCAGTCTTTTAAAAACTGGATAAGTTATCAGTTACTGCTGATAGGCTCATTTGAAGATAGCCATGTTCTCTATGTGTAGCAGAGTTTTGCAATGTATCGTTCACTTATGTCCAAATTACCTGGAGAATTCTGCCACAGAATTCTGACCTCCCCTTTCTGGACCACTGAATTATAATCTTGGCACGGGGCTAAATTTTTGTCAAATTCCTCAGGTGCTCTTAAACATTCAATATTATTAAATATAACCATATCTTTGGCATTGTTCTTTAAAGTTGCTTCTACGATTAGTCTACAACTCGTAAATATTGAATACATCCTGTATTAATATGGTTTTTTTAACCATTTAATGGATAGGAAAATATTTAAATAAAGTGTCTATCACAGAATTGTATAGTTAATAATAACAATAGATATCACGTATTAAACATCTGAACATATAATGATGACCCAGGGCCATTCAAGATCTCTAATTCTCACAACAGCCTGGCATGGGGGATGACATTATTCCCATTTCACATTAATACATGGGTTGACAGGTTAGAGAGGATAAGTCACTTGGATAAGGCCACACTTACAGTAAGAGATGGAGTTGGGATTTAATTCCAAATACAGCTTAGTCCAAAGCCTATCCTGGAATCACTATGGCAGAGCAACTATTAGTTAATTTACAAATTCATAGCGATTTACAGGCTCACTACTCATTCATATGGCAGGGACCCTTATATGAAGTAGAAAAAGGCTCTACATTCTTCAGAAAAATGCAGCCCATGCTGAAGGCATAGATTTCACCTCTCCCTGCTCTGTCCATCAGGTACCCCTGTGCAGTGAGCTCCTGAATTACTGTAGGTGGTGGGCTAGATGATTACTTTTGGTGTGCAAGTTCTAAGGCTCTGTAGTGTAGACCTATCTTGTAGACATAAAAAGCATGTTAGGCAGCAGACTAAAGCCCAGTAAATGTGACAGGGATGAAGTGAGGGAAAGCTAGGAGATATATGTGGATTGCCCAACTCTATTGATTTATTTTGCTTGCATTTGGGGTTCTTTTGAGATGGCTTTACCCTCCTATTTTGTGATGGAGGAACCCTGTATGGTCTCTTAACCTTTTAGCTAGAGTTCATCATCGTTTGATTTAGTTTCAGCTATAGCTACATCATATCCACTATTTTATTAACATCCGATCTACATCTTTGATGCCAAACTGCAGTGATATTTATAAAAATATTCACAACCTAATTGGACTTTTTCTGTATAGCCTTATTTTTGTTGCTAGTTTCACATGCCCATGTGTTATCACGTTTGTGGCTCCTGTTATACATTTATATCCTTTTCACACTTCATCTAGATCACCTTTTACAAATATTATTTGTGTTTGATTCAAGCTTTCTTTTTGTGTTCTTTACCCTCTCCACCAGGACTCACCTCAGAAAACCATGAGTTTTAACCATCTCATTAAAGGAAAAAATTGGCTTACACAATTCTGATGACTTTTCTAAAAAAAAAAAAAAAAGCGTAGAAGGTCATCAATTTCTCAGACAAAACCCATGGCTAAATCTTCAGAACATACTGCCTTTTGAACCAATAACATTCTATAAATAAGCCATGCTGATCATTAAGCACTTACTGTGTGTCACCTACTGTCCTAAGTTCTTCACATGTTTTTAGCTCATTAAATCTAATTAAACCGTACTCAGTCTTTTGGAGACTTTGTTCCAGAGGAATAGATGATATATCTTGGCTTCCTTATTACAGACCTGTCACCATTCCTAGAAAAGAGCATCTTGATAAATATTTTATTGTTAGTGCATCAGCCATGGATGTTGCCTATAAAATGAGCCACAACCTAGAGTTCTTGAGAGTTGTAGTGGATGTTCTCTGTATTGCTATTTTCTTAGAAGGTCACCCTTTTATTTTATTTATCCTTTGTGTTGGAAACACAGAATCAGTTTTTTTTGTATGGGCCTTTTACTGCCCCAGGGACCTGTTCTCAGAGGTATATGCTTTTAATCCTTTTGTTCCATTTCCCTCCTTTGAAGTAGGGATTATGGACCTAATATATTGAGGAGTTTGTTCAGATACCTGTATTGATGAACACTAACTTGACTGGACAGAGCATGAAATATGTTTTGAAGATTTTTTTTCACACCTCAATATAGCTTTCTTAAAACCAGATTACAAGATAAAAAGTAGTCCTGGGGAACCCTTAATAATTTTAGGTGTCATATACTAATGGTGAAGCTACTATTGAAGCTACTATTAAAGCCCACAGGGGTTCCGCCTGTATTAAGAGAGAAGAACAGTTCATAGGATCATTTCCCCTATTTATATAATGACAAATAGTTGTCACTATTTATCGAACTCATTTTTATCCCATCTCTTTTTTGGATATAGGATTCTACTGGAGATTGCTTTAGATAGCCACTGAAATTCTGAAAGCAAATACCACTTCAATTATTGAACACCTGAGCGTCACTAATAAATTATGAATCTCTTATACTGACTATATACATCAGGAAAGAATCCTATCATATTTAAAAATAAATAATGTTCAGATTTTTACTATTAAATACATACTTACAAAATAATCCTATTATGTATTAATATCTTATTTTTAGGAGTATTATACATGATCTATACATTTGTTATGTAACTTATTTCTTATAAGCTCAGACAATAATTTTTTCTTGGATTTTAATTAAAGTTCACCCACTGCTTTATCTACTATGGACCAATAATATCCTGCACACTTGATTCTCTAAGAGGACACAGGAAAAATTAATGGAATGTTTATAGGTACTTTGAGCTCCAGAGAAAGGTGTGCTGGAAATATCAAGTTACATTATTGCAGGAAAAGCTGAAGCAGGAATAGTTCAGGGGACAATGCTGCCTTTTCTGAGGCAGTATCTTCCTCATAATTCACCATAATTTAGAATAAAAACTAATTCTGCATTTCTTGCATTCAGTATAGCTTCAGCATATTTTCACTACCTCTTCATAAGCTTAATCATGATTTTTGTTTGATTATCAAACCTATTTTGGACATCAACTATGTATCAGACACATAGGTGGAGTAGAGCATATTATGATAAATGACATAGTTTCTATTTCAAAAGATAAGGCACACATGTTAATAATTAAAAGGGAAGTTGAAAGTTTTGAGCCATAAGATTTCCATAAAAGAGTTACAGAAATTTAGATACAGTGAGATCACTTCCAACTTCTTAATGTCTCTCGATTGCCAGTCTCAATCACTGAGAAACTTTTATTTTGCATATGGAAAATTTTACCTGAGTGTGTTGAACTGTTTCACTCATCTCTTCTTTTATACCTTAGTTCTCTGCTACTTGTCGAAGGAAGGACAACTGAATACTTTCTTTTGTACACTCATCCCATCCTATTTCCGAAGCATCAGTTTGAACATATTTCTTTGAGACAGAAATAATCTGTCTCAAACCTGACAAGTATTTTTTTTCCTTCCATATTTGAAATGATTTCTGATCAAAGTACTTCTTTTGATCAAAGAAGTAGATATGGATTTTTCTGCTCCTCAACAATGACAACAAACATTCAATTTCTTCTCCTGATTTCTCGAGACATGTATTCAATAAATTTGTTTAGTGCCTTTTATGTGCCAGGAACATAAGTAAATTTGGAATGTACTTTTCTAAAATTGTCAAAGGAGACAAGCATATAAACAATAGATTATAGTATAACATTGTCAGTGCTACGAGAGCCGTGTCATTTTTGAGGTGCATTGTAAACACAGTGAATAATACACCTAGGTCTGAGAGAGCTAAAGAGTAGGACTACACCAGAAAAGGGAGAGAAAGTCACTGAAAGGAGGGATCGGTCCATACATAGACGTGGAAGCAGGGAAAAAGATACAGGTTTGGGTCAGATTGTGGCAGACCCTGTATTCCATACCACAAAACTGGGTTTAAACAATAGGCTGCATATCAAGTGTTTAATGCAAGGCTTTATGCTCAGAAGGCAAGGAAAAAATATTGACTGTTGCTAAAACTACCATTGCTTATTTTTAATATTAATAACCCAGTGAGACATCAGAAGCCATTGGAGTTTTTTAAGAAGAGAAATTTATGAGTAGATAGGTACAGAAAAATGATTCTGGCATCAGTTTAGAATATGGATTGGAGGGAGAAAGATTGGGGTGGGGTGGAAGATGAGTTGGCAATTGTTATAATAATGTAGTGAAGATGTATTATAATTAGGTTCTGATGGCAGAGGTGTGAGAATTAACCTTTCTGTATCTCAGTTTCCTTATCTATAAATACTGGCATTATAATAGCATCTAATTCATTGGATTGACATGAGGATTAACACAACACATGAGTTCTCTCTATGTAAATTTTTAATACCCTCATTTTGCAGGACAAAGGTATTAGAATGCATTTCTGCACTATGACTTTCCAGTAAGTACCCAAATAACACTGTATTGAGAAAATATAATACTCATATATTTAATACTGGCTTTACTAATTGTTCCATGTGCAATATGTCCATCCCCAAACAGATTGCAAGCTCTTTATAAATTATATCCCACATTTTTTAATATTCCCTAATACAAGAGGAGAGCTAGGAATCACTCAAAAAAAGCTAGATTTTTCTCTCTGAATAATATTATTTTATATATTTAATTATGCAAGATCCCTGGGAAATACATTCTAAAAACTGAGACGGAGAGTAGGCACTTAACAGATTTTGTTCAAAGAAATAATTAATGTGTAAATGAATCTTAGGGTTTAGAATTTTTATTTGCATAAGTGCAGGGATTATTTTCCATAATCAAGGTGATATGGGATTGGAAGAATTGCTCTTGTGCAGTTTAGTATTATTCATCAATTTTCTAGAGACACAAATAGCATGGGCCAGATGGTTTATTTTCCTTTCTGTGTAACATTCTGTCTTTGTTCTCTTGTGATATATGTGTTAAGCATATCTATGGGGCTTTGTGTGTCAGCTCTTTGAGCAGGGCCCATGGGTCTGGCAGCTGGCTTGCCATAAGGGTCAAGAATACAGGACCAAGAGAGGAAGATAAAACGAAGGCTTCAGCAAAAGAAATGCACACCAAGTTGTGAGAGAGGTCATTATTGTTGCCAAGATACGTTGATGGTATATTTTGTTCACTGCTGTGTCCTCAACACTTAGAACAGTGTCTGGAACATGGGAAACCTCAGTGGATATTTGTTCAGTGACTGAATAGGTTAGCAATATACAAGAACGTGAGTTCTTGGGGCACAGGACTTTGAGACTTGTTGAGTGTGTTGGAAGGATGAGGAGTATATACCTACTCACAAGTGACCTTCTAAGGATAACCTTAATTTCCAGTTTCTCCAAACCATTTTGATTTTAGGCTGATCATTGTAGAGAAACAGAAGCATTTCAATACTTAGTGTTTTATTACTGGCTTTGTGACTTATTTATGTTTTATCAAATCCTTAATACAGGTATTTCAATGATTTTTGCTTTAAATAATAAAAAAACTATGCTGAGTATATCACTTCATATTTTAATAAAATATATTCATGGTTTATTTCTGCTCTCACAACAATCTTATAAAATGTTTTTATTTCCTTCCTTTAACAAGTAGGGAAGCAAAAGCTAAGGGAATGGAATTCTGTAAGATCACTTACACAAGCTCGGAAATGCCAGTCCTGGGACTTCCACAGGCTTCATATTTCCAAGTCCATCCGCTTTCCACGGCATGCTCTATCAGTGATCAATTCCCTTGGTTCTTTTTGTATTTATTACCTATTAACTGTAGAGTCCTAGGCCTTGCAGGGTGATCAGGATATACTGTCTATATGGTAAAGTTGAAGGTCAGATAAAACTTATGAATAATAAATAGTGATCTGAACAGATACAAAACAAAGCACAAATGTTTATCAAGTTATGGCAGCAACTTAGTCATGTGCAGTGATCATGGAGATAATGAATGTTGTTTTCAGGAACCAGTTTTAAAGTCATAATGTGAAATTAACTGTCAACTAAAAATTTAGAAGTATGTGACAGGACATTTCATCGGTTCCTATTTTGTCTCTTTGTGAGTGATACTGTTTTAGTTAGAATCCAGGCGGGAAAACAGAATCAGCCCAGATGGCTCAACTGAAGAGACTTTAAAGAATGAATTCCGTATTTGCACAGAGTAAAGTGGAGAACCATCCTACGGGAGCAAGGGATTCGGATAGTGAACGGAGAATAGTTAACACAAATATACATACTGAGGATTGTATAATTAATTTGTGAAGATTATCTCTATCTGTATTTATAATTGTGTCTCTGTCTATAGAATACTCTTCAGATAAAGAGTCCGTGCTGCAACTGGAGAGTAAACTTGGTATTATAAAACAATCATTCTTTATCTATAATTTGACCCTGCAGAATTTAGTCTATCCATGTAAGACTATATAATGTTTAATACCAACTATGATATGCTTTGTGATCATCGAAAGAAGAAACTGCAAATACTGCGATCATACAATGAACATTTGAGCATCAGTTAGCATCTGACAATAGTTACGTCCACTAGCTTATTATTTTTCACAAGTGTTCTGCCATTTCATGATCTTGCTGCATGAAAACAAACTCTGTGCTATGACCGTTCTAATCCTGTCACTGCTAGGAAGCCTTAACATATCCTTAGTGTGTAATGCTATTTTTATATTGTCCGCTGCTTTTTGTCAGTGATGGAAAGCTTCTGAGTTCCTGAGTTCATTCTATTCACTGCTCAGTGGCAGCTCTCAACAGGCAAAAGCCAATCCTGTCAACAAACTGTGCTCACTTGGGAGAAGAAACCTCTCTGCTAGGACCATGGGGTAACACCTGGAACAAAGTCACCTTCAAGGACGACATGACTGTGTGTTTTACTTTCAGCATATGAGAGATTATGAAAGCCTAAATCGAACGTTCTAGGAGACACTCTGAGATAATATATAGTGGAATGTTTAGTGGAGAGTTTAAAAAGACAAGTGGCTGACTGCTCATTATGTAAATATGCAGGCTTATAATATTAATCCTCAAGTGAAATGTTTCCTATTAATCAAAAAACCTCCATATAAACTTTGAGACACCATCTTCAAAGAGGGGACAGTTTTATCTTTTTGTTAGTGTTGTTAATTCTGTCCATAAAGAAATTTTCTAGTTTTGAAGTCCGGTAAGTATATTGGTGACATGCATCCAATGTTTTTCCAACATTTTTCTTTAAATTATTTTTACTTTTGATCTTAAATTTACATTATTATTTCAGTCAAGTTGTATTTTCTTAATAGTTTATTTGATATGCGTTCATCAATCAAAGTTTGCATGAAAATATTCTCTAAAATGAACTCTTTCATGTTCCACACCTTTGGAAATGTAGTTTTCAGTGCTTAATTAACTTTATAGGCTAATGCATTTGGCATGATTTACAGCATAGAGTAATGAGTATCTTCTCCCGCAACCTGTAATGTAACTTTAGATTCAGAGTACTGTTTATATAATTTGAAATACATCTCCCAGGTGTCAAATACAAAAAAAAAAAAAGAGCCACTAGAAAATTTCATGTTATTGTGCATGTGATTATATATTATTGTTAATATCAAATTAGTGTGCATTGCATCCAAATGCAATAAGTCCCTAACAAACATACTAAAATACATTACAATAGTCACTAATTTAAAACTCTTAGAAAGATTTTTAAAAAAATAGCTAGCCTATGTTGTTTTCTTCCAAGGAGACAGAGAACTTATAGGAACATTATAACTTCAGTTAAAACACTTTTTCCCAGTACAGCATTTAGTTTGGCTGAACCCGTGCATGAGAACTCAATGATTAGGAAATGAGACATCCACAAGTCTTGGATGAGGGAATGAGTGAGTGGAATGATCCGATGCATATGGAACTAGTCTAGGGAAGTTTGTGAAGAATGTAGGATATAGCAGAGGAGATACCTAAATTTCTGTCTATATTTATATCACTCTGTCTCTATCCTCATATCCATGTTCATATCTTTCTGTATCTACAGCTATATATCTATAGCTATATATCCATATCTATATTATCAGATATAAGAATGAAAAGCATTACCAGTAAGAAAAGGTAAATTTTGGATTATTTGAAAAAGACCCCAGGATTCTTGAATGCCTTCTGTTCATTTGGCACCTGATACACCTGTGTTATGTAAATCACATGAAATAGACAAGGTTGGTTTTACTAACTGAAAGGTTGTAAATGACCTCCTTAAGACTGAAGGAAGAAGTAGAAGGTGGCTGGGCTGGGATTCTCCCACAGGTCTGTTTGCTGGACTGCCAGGGTCGGCCCTCGCGCCACCTGCCACCTCCTCCATCAGAGGAAATGTGCCTGGTGAGGACCGAAGGAGTTTGTGTGGTGGTAGGTCTGCCTGGTCACAGCAGAAGCTATTGGTCTGTTGGTTGGGAGAGAAGGCACTTGGTGAAAATAAAATGGATGGAAATATGTGTGGGTTAAAAGAAGGATGGTAAGGAAAAATTAATGAAGAGTCTTAGAACTCAGGATCTGTGAGTGAAATAGAGTGAATGTGGCAGCTAGCCCCAATATTGTCCTAATTCTTACCTGTACTTAAGATTATTTGTACAAAGCCTCTAATTGCCAATTTCAGGCAGATGTTGCATCAGCAGGACCATTCCTTCAGAGGTTTCTAACCTAATCAGTCACTAGAAGTGGCCTCAGGGCAGTAGGTGAAACTGACCAAACAAGGGAACATACTTGCTCTCGCCCAACTCAAAACACACCTGGCTAAGATCTGCTGGGCTTCTGTTGACCATATTTACAAGTCAAAGAAAATAACCTTCCTAAAGCTACGTATTTAATTAAGTGGGTCTAAATGTCCCCCAAGACAAGGAGTTGAAGTATCTGGAACATACACAGTCCAACTCAAACTCCAAATATGTTCTTTCTTTGTGTTCAATTAATTACAAAATGTAATTATAAAATGCTCAAGTTTAGATATTGATAAATGGCTGCTTAGAGACACAAAGATGCATTATTTGTATATCTCCATTTGTTTCCTTATAGCTTTTAAGGGATGGTAAATAAATTATGTCTTTTTTGTTAAACAGAAGAAAGTGAAAAAAAAGCTGAGATAAAAATGGTCATTGTATCCAAAGCTATCCCTCACTATTCCAAGCCAGACACAAAATATTCTATGTATATATTAAGAGAACACATTCAATTCAATAAATATGACACTACTAGTTGAAATATGGGAATCAGATATATTTGGTAAATATTTAAGAATGTAGGATTTGGCAATTACCACGTTATTGGTAGCACACAAATTGAAAATTAGGAAGGGCTCAGGGGAGATTTAGAGACAGAAATGAGTCCCCAAGTCACCTCGTTTGTCAATCCTAGTGATGATTAAAACAAATAAACCTATTAAAAAAACTCAGAAGGGATGTGATTTTGTTGTGGTGAATAATCAGTTCCAAAGCAAAATGTTGTCACATCTGAATCACACAGCCCTTCCTACTGTCCATCACATTTTTCACGACCTCCTTTCCCCTTTTCCTCCCTCCAAAACAAGACTAAGATGGAGTTTACACAAACCTTCTACAATACAGTATATGTATGTACGCGTATGTATGTCTATGAATATGTCTCTCTCTCTCTTACGCAATTTCAGGAACCTGTGAACCATGGCTTTATTTTCTTCACTACTGATTTTCTTGGAAGAGTAGACTTGCTAGTCCATACTCACTTGTCCCCATTTTTTTTTTTTTCATTTCTCATTCAATTCAGTCTCTATCACTCTGAAACTCTTTTGTATGTCAAAACCATGTGGGCTGTGTTCCAGTTGCCACATTTGCCAATCACCTGTGTCTCACGGTATTCATTGTGATGGGTGTACCATGACTTTGGTTTACATCTCTAGTGTTCAACTTCCGTCTGTGTTCCCTTCCTTCAACAAATTTGACGATATTTACTGACTGCCTTTTATGTGGCAGACACTGCTTGAGTTAAGTGATACAATCAGGACCCTTACTCCAGTACAAAGAAGGACATGGTGATTACTCTCAGAGAACGCAGGATCTGCTCAGAGGACTAGCCATTAATAAAAGAACCACACCAATGAATATGAAACTGTATTTGTGGCAAGTGCCACAGAAGAGAGAAATACGGTGCTATGAACACATAAAACCTTCAAAGAGGGGTCAGCAGCCACTTCGCCTTGTCTGGGGAGTGTAGCGCCATTTTCTGATGACTAAGATACCCAGGAGTCTTCCCTCTAGATGGGCAGGATTTCAGTAATTCCATCCTTAGCATAGGGCATGAGGATGCATCCAATAATATGCTACATTTCGCTGTTGTTCAGCACCCTCGGCATGAGAATTAGGCTGTACATACATATGAAGTACAGATGGCACATGTTATTGATGGATACTTTTTCTTTAGGTTGGATATAATTATGTATCACTGAAAATATATTGGAGCAGTGATTAAAATATACTGTTTTTACCCTCATTACCACGTATCTTGAATAGTCCCTTATATTTTGCTTTTAAGTCTTTTACAAAAAAATGCTATATACCTTTGTATTACTCGTTCAAACTCTAATCAGTACATTTACCTATAAAATAAATGGCTGTTTGAGTCATTGAACTGGTAAACAAAATGCGTGGAGGCTTTGATTAGAAAGGAAACTTAGTGTTCATCTGCCAAAAATTGCAGTTTTGCTAAATAAGTAATAGCATCTATGACAAGCAATATTTCTTTATAATAGATAAAGTTTGTGAACTCAAATTAACTATAGATTTTGAGGTAAGATGGGCAAGAGTGAGGAAGAATTGCCTTTTGATAAAACTGTCAATGATAAATTACCATTTGGGTGATTTGAAGGATAGTGCCTTTTGTAACTTACACACACATGCACACACACCCCGCCCCGATGTATATGTGAATATTTATAGATATGTAGTGATAGAAATATATCTTATCAACATTTCAGGTCATAGGTGATTTTACACAGTACTTTATCAAAAATCAATATTCCAAGCCACAGACTGAATTGCATTTCTACTGCGAACAGTGTGGGAGATCTTCATATTCCAAGCACATTTTGTAGAAAGGTCCTCACTATTTTTTCCAGTTTACTCAAGGAAAAATTAATCTAGAGATGGAAAGTCATATCCACTGAGTACTATACTATGTCAGATGCTCTGTATTCTACCGTTTTTTTTTTTTAATAGTCTCTTTATCATTCACATTTCAATCAGTGGACAAGCACATGCTGGGTGCCTGCTTTATGTTCCATTCTGGCCTATGCATGAAGGAATTCTACGACACAATCCTTGACGCAGAGAAGTTTTCCATCTGGTTGGTAAGATAAGGCTCAGGCTTAAGACACAATTAGAGCAACACACATTGACTATCGATGCAAGGCCTACCGTCTTGTGCGTAGCCATTTATACTCAAACATTCTTTCTTTTCCTATTTTGATTATTGACTCTGCTCCAAGGCAGAGGGTCTATATTTTGAGCAGTAGAAAGACAGGACATTATTAAGAAGGAATATGAGCAAAAACCAGTGCATGTGTCAAAATCCATATAGAGCTAGGAGATTCCTCTAGGGAATAAATAATGCCTTCCTGCTAAATTTTGAAAGTATTCTCTAGGGTAAGGGGAAAATGCATTCATATATCTAGAAAAAGCATTGCTTATTTGAGTTTTTAAGTTCTTTTACCTAGGTTTACCTGTAGGCGTTCACAGTTACAGAAAACTTTCTTAAGGATTGTAATGAACTCGTGGCATCACTGAGTATACTTTGCTGCAACTGCAACGCCATCTGGCCAGCATATCACTGGGGTGAAATATTTTAATTATGGAATTTATGCCCCTAGAGACTGATTTACATTTTGGGAGTTGGGAAGCTTAAAAATAGTCATTCAAATGTATTTGAATAAAATACAAATATGTGTATGGTGTTGGGTATGTACAATTTACTTAATAAATTCCTAACCTTTCACTTGTATTTTGGTGTCAGGATTTTCCCCCACTGACCTCTCATGGAAAGGTACTTTTTAAAGTACACATATATATGCCAAGCCTGAAAGATGACTTGATAATTTAGGGACAAGGTAGGCCTAAGGAATAAGCTTAGCAATTTAAGCCCCATCCACTGAACTCTGTCTTCTCTACAGGTAGAATCGTGTCTCAGTGCACCTAATTGACTTGTAATTGAATTACCAACCTAAAAATATTTTGAATTCTGTTACCATGACTCATCGACTTTAGCAATCCTACCAAGGAAAAGTAAACTGGCTTTACTCTGAAAATTCTTTTTTGTTTGATGATTTTTTTATTTGAGGGCATAGCTACCACGACGTAACAAAGTCTTTTGGGAGCATGGTATCAGTACAGAAATGTATGTACTCATTCAGTTATTGGATATATTCAAGTTCAACAAATAATGCTTTATATCAGTTATCAGGAGTTTCTGAGCTTAAAATGAAAAGTTGATTTTATTGTCAAGTGATAAATGGCCAGTATTGTAAATATTGGCACGTGAATTTACTTTATATTATTAATGATCTTGGGGTCCTGATGGCTTTTGCAAAGAATTCCGTTTCCATGTTTCCCATATTCCTGCTAATGAATATTTAACCTATATAATCTTTGAATTTGTGGGATGGGTAAATGGTAAGTCTATCATGGAATATGAGAGTTTACTTACAACCTAAGAAAATATCTGCCCCTGAATGTAGAGCTTGACACAGTCTCTAAGATCTGAATCCAAAATATTTGGCTTATCTTATGGCAAAGCTATAAGCACAAGATGCTATTTTTGTTAGAAATGAAGATAAAGTGGTTTTCTGTATGTTTTGTTTAGCAAACATGAGAATTACTTTCCTTATTTCCAAGTCTTTATTGGAGAAATAAGAGGTAACGTAAGACGAATTTTTAAATTTGCAATTTAATTGTACTAAGCTGACAAACCATTTTACAGCTTAATTTAGATCCACTGTCTTACTTTTTTTTTTTTTTGAGACAGGGTCTTGCTCTTATGCCCAGGCTAGAGTGCCGTGGCATCAGCCTCGCTCATAGCAACCTCAAACTCCTGGGCTCAAGCGATCCTCCTGCCTCAGCCTCCCGGGTAGCTGGGACTACAGGCATGCGCCACCATGCCCGGCTAATTTTTTTTTTTTATGTATATTTTTAGTTGTCCAGCTAATTTCTTTCTATTTTTAGTAGAGACGGGGGTCTCGCTCTTGCTCAGGCTGGTCTCAGACTCCTGACCTTGAACGATCCTCCTGCCTCTGCCTCCCAGAGTGCTAGGATTATAGGCATGAGCCACCACGCCTGGCCTCACTGTCTTACTTTTTCAAACAACATTTTAACGTGAATTAAGAAAATAACTCGTGTTAAAATGTTGCTTGAAAAAATAAAGAGCCATCATCTATAAAGTAAATTAGAAAAATCATACCAAAGTACATATTAAGAAGAAAATGTTTGAAATTCTATTATAAATGGAAACTAAGCTTGTAAATTTGCTCTGTAGGCTTTGCTAGTCTAAATTTCCACCTAATAAACACCAGATAGTTTCACTACATTTAAATTGGTTAAGTGAAAGGAAATCGGAAACAGTCTTTGCAACTTAAAATTTGAAATATTTTTCTGCTGCCTTTATTCTGAAGGTTTGAAAGATACCGTGTTTCTAAAGAGTGGTTTACAATATGGAAAATAATGACTTTTCAAATAACCTTATTGTGACTAGCATGAATTTTCATTTTTAAACAACTCACCACATTGTTAAGATTAATCTGCATTAAAATAATTTGGTGTTTAGAGAATTTATTTTTTAAAATAAAAATTTGTTATGGCTCCTTTATATACACATAAACACACAATCAAATAAAATTCAAAAAATCTAGTGTAAAGGCATTTCAAATCAACACAGGACAAAGTATTTTTAAATATCTCTTATTTTTCAAAAAGTTTAAGGCAGCTATGCTTCATTTGAAAGCAAAGAGGTGACCCTTCTAACTCTAAGCATTCTAAAACCTTTAACTCTTCCTTTGGGTCTTCAAAGTCAATCAGTCACCAGTGACTCAATTAAGTTTTAAGGGGTTAGTAGGGTACTGTCCTTCCTCCCCCATTCTTAATTTAATGAATAATAATTTAATTAATATGGGTTATGTATGTTTTCCTAATCTTATGTAGAATGTAAATAAATCCATTTTTAGGAGATGCTACTATTTTTTATTGATCTATAATCTAAGTAAGCATATGTGTTTGGCAGCTGTAGCTTCAAAGCAAATTTTTGGAATCTCTGGTCTTCCTCCCAAGCAGAAAGCTGTGCTGGAGCTACTGCCCAGTGTGTGTTCCAGTCTTTATCCTCTCTGGTCTTTTGCCACAGGCCAGACCTGTTTGAAATGACTTTTTGGTGTAGGAAATCTACTTCTATACGTTTTGACTAATCATAATGCTTGAATTTTTGCCTTTCAACATATTCACTCTTTTCAGACAAAATCTTTGAATAAAATGGTTTCCCTTAGACACATTTGTACTTAGGGCTGACTCTATGTCCAATGTTAAGAGGGACCCCTCAAAGAAATAAAATATTTGGTATAATTTTATTATTTTATTAAAGAGATAAAAGTAGCATATATGAAATAATTAATGACTAATTATGTTTCTGACAATGAATACCTTGTATTAGTTGGTTAATTGAGAGGCATATTGATTGTGATTGAGTGTAGAATTTGGAACAAAACTGCTTGGTTTGAATTCTGGCTCTATTATTCACTAGTTGCATGAATTTGAATGAGATACTTGACTGCTTTGGACCTTCTCTAAAGTGGGGACGAGAATAATAGCATCTATTTTGCAAGGTTATTGTGAGGATTATGTGATTTAAAATGCATAAAGCACTTATGACATTGCCTGATACCTAGTAAGTAATATATTACACTTGCTCTTGATGACGATGATGGTTTTGCGGATGAGTTTACCTTTAGTAAGTTTCAAGAAGGAAGAGGTAAGAATGAGCCCTGCATGTTTGGATTAAATTCAGTAGACAGATTTGGATGGCTGCTTCATAGGGTGCTTATTGTGGAGGTTATGAACAATAAATTGGAAAGGTATATTGGGCTAGATTATGACCTCTTGAAAATACAGCTAAGTTTGAACATGATGTGCTGTGCAGTTGGCAGCTGTTGAAGGTTTTGGACTATGTCAGATACATGTTGAGAATTATCAGCCTGGCAGTAGTACTGAGAGGTGGGCTGTTAGAGGCTGTGAAACTGAGGAGGACAATGACACCATCATTTAGGTGTGAGGCAAAGGAGTGGCCACGAGAGGAGGACAAAGCTGGTTAGGATGGAGGATACAGTTGGGAAAGGAAAAATGATGATTAAGTCTGGGTTACTTAGCGTTCTGTGAATGATAAAACTACTAACTTACTTTATAATAATTGCAAGATTCTCAATGGCTTCTGAATCTCAAATCAAACCTGAATTATGTTTATGATAGTTTTGATGGTATGATTATTTTTTCTAATTAATTGGAAATTGGCTACCTATTAATATTTATGTTATATAAGACAACATCATTAGACTTCATGTTTGATTGATCTGAGTGTTACATTTCATAACAATGTCGGGGAACAGAATTTTTTTCTGCAATTCTTAAAATATGTTTTATTTTTCTTTTCACTCTAAGGTTGTAGTTTAAGTTGTGCTAATACTTGAATTTTCATAAGTGACCCTTCATTTAATGTCTTCATTTATTTCATGTTGAAGTTTTTGAAATCCTAAAGCAGCTCTATGAAAAGTAAATACTGTTAGAGTATTTCCTTGATGGTCTGTTACTTTTGTCATATACACTTTTATAACTCTATTAAGCTATAATATAATAAATATTCAAGTGCCTACTCTGTTTTATTATTCCTTTTTTAGTTCCTTCACTTTTTGAAAATCCTAGTTAGTATAAGGTAGTGAGCTGTATAAGGTGCTGGTTTAAGTGTGAAACAGGGTAGTTCAATAGGAAAAACAAAAAATTTCAGGATCCAGAGTCAAAACATGTTCGTTCATGTCCACTCTTGGGTACTTGCTAGGTTTATCCTTTGAGCAAGTCATTTTAGCCTCTTGGGTCCTATATACAGCAGGGACATCAGCACAATTTTTTTTTTTTTTTTGAGGCAGAGTCTCACTCTGTTGCCCAGTCTAGAGTGCTGTGGCATCAGCCTAGCTCACAGCAACCTCAAACTCCTAGGCTCAGGTGATCCTCCTGCCTCGGCCTCCCGAGTAGCTGGGACTACAGGCATGTGCCATCATGCCCGGCTAATTTTTTCTATATATTTTTAGTTGTTTGGCTAATTTCTTTCTATTTTTTGGTAGAGACAGGGTCTCACTCTTGCTCAGGCTGGTCTCGAACTCCTGAGCTCAAACGATCCACCCGCCTCGGCCTCCCAGAGAGCTAGGATTACAGGCTTGAGCCACCGCGCCCGGCCATCAGCACTATTTTTAAGGGTTTTATCAGTACATGGAATTAATGAGAAGCTATATTTTTTTGTAATTTTTTTTGCAAGGCAATGTGTGAAATATACGATGGATTCCAATTCTTATTGTTATTATAACTCCCTGCCTTCCAACTTTCTCAGATAATTCCATTGTCATTTAAAAGCACTCCTTGTTAACAGTTGTTCAGCTTTTCTTTTTCCCTCCATCCAGATCTCATGAAAATTGAGTTTCGGATTTACAGGAGTAATTCCCCAGCGTCTGGGGAGGCCTAACTGGGCTTAACAGACGACTAAAGATACTGGTATCTGGACTGTGTGAACACGTTAGTCATGCTACAGTGAAATTCTTAGGACTTATATCTTTGTAATTTTCCAACTAAAATGAGACAGCAACCTATAGTGGTTGTTCCTTTTTTTTTTTTAAGGCGAAAAGGAATTTGCCACTTTCACTGCTCATTTTCTCTTCATAAATTTTCTCTTCACGAGGCGTGAGCCTCATTTTTTCCCCTGGACTGAGTCAAGGGCGCTGCACATGGCGGTGCTTGATTTGCTGCCTTCTGCAAAGGACGGGCGAAAAGCAGCCTCCGGGCTGTTTCACCTGACCGCCTCCAAGCTGCTGATGGGGAAAGCAAAGTTAGTGTGGCAAAGTTCACATGGGAGCGTCTGCCAAGTTTCACGAGTTTAAATGTAAAAACTCAAAACGAAATACATGTGCATAAATATCAAGATAAGAAAATACTAGTGATAGATCTGGAACGTGAGGCTATGCATACACAACATGCATATGTATGTATATGGGTCAGAATCCAGGTATCGGAGTTTGACATAAAAAATAAATAGTATTCTTCTATACTACAATTTGTTTTTACAGAATATTCAAAAGGCATCAATTATGGACATTCTGTTCCATTTGCTTTGTCGTTCTATGTTTCTATCTATTTATGATTTTTTTCTGAAGTGTTTGAAAGTAAGTTGGAGATATCTTGTCCCTTTAGCCGTAAATTGCTTGAGTATATATTTCCTGAGAACAAGTATACTGTCTGGTGTAACTGCAGTTATCAAAAAAAAGAAAATTTAACATTAATGTAATAATATTATCTATTCCACAATTTATATTCAAATTTTATCAATTTTCCCAGTAATGTCCTCTTTCTCTATTTTTTTCCTGGTGCAGGATCCAAGTCAGGGTCAGGCATCATGTTCAGTTGTCCTTGTTAGTGTACTTTCGTCTGGAACAGTTCCTCACCTTTCTTTGTCTTTCTTGACCTTGAGAGCTTTGAAAAGTACAGACAGTTATTTTGCAGCGTGTCGCTTAATTTGGATTTATCTAATGTTTCGCCTTGATTGGATTCAGGACGTGCATTTTTGGCAAGAGTGCGATAGCAGTGACATTGTGTCCTTCTTAGCACATCACATGAGGAGGCACACGATGTCAGTCTATTCCAATATTGGCAATATAAACTTTGATCACATTGTGTTTGCAAGGTTACTCCATGGTAAAGTCACTGTTTTACCCTTTCTAAATAAAGATCAATTTGTGGGGAGATTGTCAGATTATGTAAATATCTTTTTCCCATCAAACTTTTACCCGTTAGTTTTTGCGTCATTGCTAATTTGTTACTCCATTATTTCTTCCATATTTAGTATTGACATTGTACTGAAAGGAAGAGTTTTCCCATGTCTCCTATTCATTTACTTATTGTATTGATAGAATTTGTGTATTCTTACTCCATAGGTATAATCCATCACCATCATTATTTATTCAGGTACTCAAATTGTCCCTTATTTAGCCAGTAAAAGCCATTCCACACTAGTTCTTGTATTTTTTTAATATATTTTCCTGTCATTCTTGAATATTTCCTTACTTCTGGCACATGTGGTTCTACAATCATGTTGTACTTTCCCTGCTTAATCCCTGGAATCACCTTTTGATCCAAGTAGCTCTGATTCCATTTAGAAGTGAATGGTGTTTAGAAGTCAATATTTGGACATGGGATATACTCATTGCTACTGACATGTCTTTACTTCTAGGTCCTCTCAGCAAGAAGCATTAGTAAATACCTGTCTTTTTATTTCTATATCTATGTATCTATCTGTTAAAAACCATGAGTTCCTACTGATAACCTCTAATTCCAATCTCAAACCACAGGATGCATTCTGGTTTCCACATTTTTGAATTTATAGCTCCCTTTTTCAACAGTGAGAAACCTGGCTTCCATAATGTTCAATATATGTGTTTATTTGCTAACTTGGAATACACAGAAGGCAATTTCAGAATTGCTAGCCCATACCACAGCAAAAAAAGCTAACCTACTAACTGGAATTCAGTATTTTTAACAGGTTGTTTTGGAATAAAATTTTTACTAGAGCAACAATTTATGCACAGATCTTAAGTGTACATTTCATGAATTTCATGTAACTCATGTCTCATCAAGATATAAGATGTTCATGTTCTTTTCCACAATTCCAAAGATGTGGAAACAACCAAAGTGCCCATCAATACATGAGTGGATTAATAAAATGTGGTATATGTATACCATGGAGTTCTACTCAGCCACAAAAAACAATGGTGATCTAGCACCTCTTGTATTATCCTGGATAGAGCTGGAACCCATTCTACTAAGTGAAGTATCATAAGAATGGAAAAACAAGCACCACATATACTCAGCATCAAAGTGGTATTAACTGATCAGCACTTAAGGGCACATACAGTAGTAACATTCATCGGGTGTTGGGCAGATGGGAGGGGGGAGGAGGGGATGTGTATATTCACACCTAAAGGGTGCGGTGCACACCATCTGGGGGATGGACACGTTTGAAGCTCTGACTCGGGTGGGGCAAAGGTGGTATATGTAACCTAAACATTTGTACCCCCACAATATGCTAATATTATGTAATATTAACTTTTTAAAGCCAGTATTAATAAAGACTTTTTTGTGTAGCAAGTGATTGGAACCAGCTCAAATTGGATTCAGTGAAAGAAAATTTATTTGTTCACCTTGCAGGGAAGAATAAGACATATCTCAGAGGATCAAAGGAAGATACACAAGGACCAGGACTTTGGGAACTAGAGCAACAATGAATATTCCAGAGCTCTGTCTCCATTCCTCCCTCACATCTGCTTATCTCTGCTTAGCTTACCTTGCAGACAGCTTTGCTCTGTGGGGCAGGAAAGGTGACTGCTGCCAACCTCAGATGCTCATCCTTTCAGTGTCTCTGTATCCATCCTAAGGAAAGACTCCACTTGGCAGTACTTAGGTCACATGCCTGTTCCCTGGGCCAGTCACTATTGCTAAGGAGCTCAGATCCTATGAGTAATCAGGTCCAGGGATGGCGGCACCAACTAGAACATGGCACGAGGGAGGGGGAGTCCTCAAAGATAGGATCCTGGACACTCTGAATGGCATGTATCTCATCAAACTTCCTATTTTTACAAACCTTTTTAATGTGTAAGATTTATTTATCTTTTACTGAACTGCTAGTTTAAATGTATTTAGGTGCAGTAAAGCTATATTTCTGTTTAGCTTATTTAAAACTAAAGTGTGAATTAATCTGGCATTTTGAAGTACTAATTTGTGCTCACATTACATGAGAATAGTGGTACCTCATCAAAGATCACAGTTCAACACATCAATGTCCACCATAAAGTGAATGATGATGTTGTTTTCACTTTGACAAAATCTTCCCCCTTCCTCCCTCAGATTGTATTAAATAATAAAAAAAGTTCTATTGTCAGTACCTCAGTATACTAAACCACTGGGAGAGCAACGGTGGTTCAGTGATTAGGAGAAGATTTATATACTTAAAGAGCCTCATAATTTTCCTGGGCTTATAAAGCAAGCCTGATGATGTTCAACCCACAGGATTAATTGTTAAAAAAGAAGTGGTCCTTATTGGAAATCATTAAACACCTCAGGGCTTTCTTCATTTGAAGGAGAAAACCTGAGAGTTCACTGTAGATAAATGACCATGTCTGTCAAAGTTACCTACTTGTAAAGTATCATCTTTGAAGTGTAGTTGAATAAAAAGGTGGCCCCACAGAGGGGCTTGAAATGATAATACGATCGACAACATTTGATGGTCCTAGGTTGGACTCGCTAAAGGACTCACTGATACTAAGAGTAGTGTTTCAGAAAAGCTTTTATCTAAGCTTAAAAAACGGCCAATGGGGACAGGGCTAGAGGGACTCTATGAATGATAGGCACAGAGGTTGTTTCCCTGTACTGAGAGGATGACCAGCTGAGAAGGGCTCCCTGCGCTGAGCCTGTCTTTCTAAGTATCCCGCTTACTTTTCAGATTTAGGTGTGGAAAACCTCTTTTTTAAAATTAATTAATTTTAATTGACAAAACTTGTATGTATTTATCGTGTACAACATGATGGTTTGAGATAAGTATACATTCTGGAATGGCTAAATTGAGCTAATGAACATGTGCATTACCTCATATACTAATTGTTCATGGTGAGAAGACTTAAAATCCATGCTCTTAGCAATTTTGTTATTAGAGTCACCGTGTCATACCTTAGGTCTCTTTAACTTATTCCTCCTATCTAAATGATACTTTGTATCCTTTGATAAAAAACGTCTCCTCAACCCCCTGATGCTCAAACCTCTTTTCTTTGAGACAGATTTTCAAAACAAAATTTCACCAGTAAATTCATCTGTGGGAGAGAGAGGGACATACAAAACCTCAAAAATGGAGTTGTTTATAAAACCAAATTCCCAATCCTACTTTTACGGTCTAGTCATAAATTCAATTAATTAATATAACATAAGGGACATCTAACTCCTAGTCCCGTTTCCCTGCTTCAGGTTTGTTTTCTTTGTTTCCCTGTGGCCATATGACGCGATGATAGTTGCCATCTTTAAGTTTTCATAAAACTATTAATTCCTTCCACTAAAAGATGTTGATTTTCTCTACTTTTCCCATTTCAAATGGCATTCCTTTTGGGAGAGCACCTGAGTTTCTATTTGATATTTGAGAAATGTCTTCAGTTCTTTTGGTCTGCTCGTAGAATTGAGGTAACAAAGAGTCTTCCTCTCCTTTCCATATATGATCGACTGGTTGTACCTACCCAGAGTGCTAGATTGAGAGGGCATCTGGGAGCAAAACCAGGTGATTAATTAATAATGTCTGCCTTGAGCTCGACAGGCAGCCATACAATTGCTATGTATCTGTCAATTCTTTCCTAATCCCAATCAATGGTAAAATATTTGTTTTTATTTCATTTTTGTTGCTATTCAGGTTATCAGTGTTGGGAATTCCAATGGTTTTCTTTTTTCATTATCCTTCAGGTAGTGATGTGGTGATGAGGAACATGTCTATGTAAATATTCAAATACTTTTCTCCCTATTTGAATGAAAACCTGCCTGTGCTGTTTAAGTTGTCCTCCCTCCCCCTTCTCTTTTGTTCCAGCTCCCTCCATCTATCCCATTCTCTCATGTTGGCTGAACATGTGTAGTAAGGAAATTTCAAATGTATTGCAACTCTGTGGTGTATGGCATTCTATTAATATATATCATCATTTTTATGCATGTGCTTTTTGACTTTTAGAAAATTCTTTTAGAAGCATAAAGTTCATCTCTGATTGTACCAGGTCATACTGTTGCATGCTTAGCCCATCCTGTTGCAAAAGAGAACCACTAGGAGTAGATGTAGAAATCAGTTTTCACCTCTGGAAAACAATTCAAAACTATGAGCCCGTTAAGTGGTGGGGACTGTCTGGTTATGGCATGATACAGTAGCCATCAGTAAGGCTTCTTCCCAAGATTGATGGGAAGACGCAAGTTAAATTTTCAATTCTGTTCTTGTTTTAGTTTGGAGTAATTGTTTATTTACATTGTTGTTATGTTGATTTGCTAATGAAGTTGATAGCTGTATTTTGTCATCTCACTTCCCACACAGCTACCACGACCTGACTTCAGTGAAAGTATTTTCCCAGTGGAGATTCAGTGAGATTATTCTCTGAGAATTTTGAGTGAATAACTGTACTTTTCCTAGTGCTAAACCACAATTGGTTATGTGTATTTCCTGCCAAGGCTAAAAAGTGTAAATTTTGAATATGTTTTTTCCATAAAGAGCAGTTTCAGGTTCATTCAAGTGTGATCATTTTTGACATTGTGTTTAAGAAAAATTTTCATGCTGATTGAATTCTCCTCTGTCAAAGGGAAAAAAATCAAATTCTTAAAGCACACAAATCTTCTTTAAGGCAATAAATGCAATTAAAAGTAACCCTTCAAAATATTCTTTGTAGGAATTCTACTGTGATTGTTAC
>RJWJ010025796.1:0-23554 GCA_004363605.1 Indri indri | reverse complement strand
CTGGGGTAAAAAATGTCATGTGGGATCCACTAGCACAATTGTGTTTTTCTCCAGACTTGCCGAGCTGCTTGGGCAGGCATATAGGAGGTGGAGGGTTAGTGCAAGGCAAAGTGCAAGGCTGTCGAGGGTGTGTGCAATGCAGGGCTGGCTGCACAGAGATGGATTTTGGAATCTACCTGGGGAAGTGTGAGAGTGGGGATGGACCATGGATGGTTGTGGCAGGCTGAATAATCTCCCTCCAAAATATCCATGTCCTAATCGCCAGACCTGTGAATGTTACCTTATATTGTAGAGAGACTTTGCAGACATAACTAAGGCTCCAGAGACAAGGAGATTATCCTGGGTTACCTAGTGGGCCATGTGTGTCATCACATGGGTCCTTTCTAATAAAAGGGAGGAAAGTAGACCAAAGGAACAGGAAGGACATACGATGACAGAAGCAAGATTAGAGTGATGCACTTTGAAGGTGGAGGAAGGCTACAAAGCCAGGAATGTAGGGGGCTTCTAGAAGCTGAAAAAGGCAAGGAAATGGATTCTCCCCTAGAGCCTCCAGGGGGATCCAGCCTGGCCAACATTTCGGCTTCAGCCTAGTGAGACTGATTTCGAATTTCCGACCACCAGAACTGCAAGAGAGTAAATTTGTGTTGTTTTAAGCAAAAAAAAAAAAAAAAGAGTTCTGTCTTAAGGCTGTGTGAGAGCTGTCAATTGCCAGGGTGTCCTCTAAGTTGAATCCATCACCATCATTGTCCTCAGTGGCAGCAGCTTCAGGATCACCATGGCTACCACCACAGAAACAGCTAACATTTATTGAGCACTTACCTGTGCCAGGTTCTTTGGTAAGTGTTTTACGTGCATTATTTTACATGCATTATAATTTTTATATTTACAATAACTTTGTGTGGAAGATACTATTATTACCCTTACTTTAGAGATGAAGAAAATGAGGGCGAAAGTAATATTTTTGCACAGAAGTTTCATAGGCTTTCTACCTGCTGGGGAAATGCACATATTTCCTATTTTATGGTTTGGCAGATTGTATTAGACAGAGTTTGAGACTGGGAGTAGGAGAAGGGGCGGAGTAGTGGACATAATCCCTGAGTGTCTCCCTTTCTGATATCTGCTTCCCTCCTTGGGATTTGGGGTGAGGGAGCAGATGAACCAACCTAAGACAGAACCCTAGTTCCTAATCCATGACTCTGGCAATGGTTCCCTGGAAGAGACCCCAGTAATAATAATAATCACCATTTTGCAAACCTACTACGTACCCAGTACATTATAAATGGGATTTCTGATCTCCACACCTATCCTGCATGGTAGGTGTTATTTCTGACATTTTACAGATGGGGAAACTACATCTCAGCTAGGTTAGATGACTCGTCCAAGGCTGCCTAGCTAGTTAGTAAATGGCTAATCCCAGATTGAAACCAAAGGCTGATGCCACCATCTGTGTCATTTCAATTACAGTAAGCCACTTCTAACACCCAACTCCCACAGACAGAGAGCACATCCAGAGGTCCATTTCAGGTTTACACCCAGATATGAATTCAGCATCTGGTCTTGTCCTGGTTTTATTTGAACTTCAGTGGATATTGTGACCACTGCAGTTCAGATTTCTGCTGAGCCAGACACTTAAAACTTGAAGTTCTGGCCTTAAAATCTAGATCACAGCTACCCCAACTTTGGGGTGGGTTTGTTGACTGGCAGTTTGGTGAAGAAAACCTCAGTATTTCATTCTGAGATACTCACAGATTCCATAGATTAGGACATGGACGTCTTTTTTGCAGGGGGGGAATTATTCAGCTACCACCAGGTAGTACAGACCAACCTCAACCTTGGGCCTATAGGCAAACTCCCTCCTTTCAAAACTTGGCTTTAGATACAAGATCTTACCTCATCTCATCTCCCAGTGCCGCAATGGTAAAATGCACCAGAAATGTAATGCTAAATAGTTATCAAGTGCCTGCTACTACATGCTACTCACTGCATTAGGCTCTGGGATTCCAGAATTTATGTGGTATTCCCAGAACCTGTTGGAAATCAGGGGAAAAAACAAATAGACAGAAATAAGTAAAATAATTGCATATTTTGCTAAGTTCTATTAATACAAGCGACAAAATTTTGAGTGACATAGTCAGGGAAGAACTCTGAGGAGGCACACTTCTGAGTCCTAAAGGAAAGGAAAAAGCTAGATCATGTGAAAGGTGTGGAGGAAAATATCCCAGACAGAGTGAAAAGGCTGGGCTAAGGCCCTTTAGAGAGCTTGGCACATTCAAGGGACCAAAGAAAGACTTGCGTGGTTGTAGAGTAAGGGGACAATGTCACAACATGGCAGAAAAGGCAGGCAACGGCTAGATCATGCAGATGCTATCGGCAAAGAAAAGACTCTGGATTTTATTCTAAGGTCCACTGAAAGGACAGTACAGTTCACTTGACAGAGAGAGGTGGCCAATGATATTAAAGGACTCATTTGTCCTCCAAAGTCCGGTTACACATTTGTTCAACGAAAAAGTGGGAATCCATGCTTATTGCAGCACTATTCACAACAGCCAAGATTTGGAATCAACCTAAGTGCCCATCAACAGATGAATGAATAAGGGAAATGTGTTATATATACACAATGGGATATTGTTCAGCCATGAAAAAGAATGAAATCATGTCATTTGTAACAACATGGATAGAACTGGAGGACATTATGTTAAGTGAAATTAGCCAGGAACAGAAAGACAAATATCACATGTTCTCACTAATATGTGCGAGCTTTAAAAAAAATTGAACTCATAGAGATGAGAACAGAAATGATGGTTGCCAGAGGCTGGGAAGGGTAGTGGGGAGTGGGGATAAAGAGGGAATGATTAATGGGTACAATAATACAGTTAGACAGAAGGAATAAAATCTAGTGTCCAGTATCACAACAGAGTGACTATAGTTAACAAGAATTTATGGTAAATTTTAAAACACGTAAAAGAGTGGAATTGGAATGCTGCTAATACAAAGAAAGCATAAATGCTTGAGGAGATGGATACCCCAATGACCCTGATTTGATCAATATACGTTGTATGTTTATATGAAAATATCACATGTACCTCATAAATATGTACAACTATTATGTATCCATAATAATTTTTAAATTTAACTTTTAAAAAGTAAGAGATAAAATGAAATCACTTCTCAAAGTAGGCTCCCTTCCCCTGGTGGAAACAACTGAGTGTTGACTCACACATTTTTCTCCATAGTTGGGAAGTGGGTCCTGGCATTGTTCCTGTTTGTCACTGTGGCTTCTTTAATAACTAATGTCAAAGATAACTTTTTGTACCTTAAAAATCTTCATTGCTCTTTGGCCCAGTACTTCTAGATCTGGGAATTCTATCCTAAGGAATAATAATCAGTGCAAATAAGGATTTATACAGAAGAATAATTATAGTATCATTGCAATAGTGAAAACGTTAAAACAACCTACATATTAACAGAAGGGGAATAATTAAATTATATTGTATATTAAAGTGATGGACTATTATGTAGTTATTAGAATAATATCTTTTGAGAATGACATTTTTGCATGTTTAGTTATATAAAAATCTTTGTAATACAACGTGAAGTTAAGATAAGTAAAATATTAATACATACATATTCATATACAAACACATGCACATTCTCAATTTTATTTCAGACTAATGCAAAATGAATGCAAAAATCAAAATATTTACAGTGGATATCTCCATGGCTACTTCTTACTCAGTACAGTATACCAAATGGCATTTCTCGAATGTCACCAGTCCATAGTAGACACTAGGGTGATGCTGATTAAATACAGGAATACGGGAACACCGACTCCAGGTCTGTGAATGGCGACTTCGCTCTGCCTTCTGGGATAGCGCGATGGGTGGTGGAAAGTTTGACAATTCTTAAATTAGAAGCTTTTTCTCATTAGAAAAGGACTTTCCCATGCTTTGTGTCTGCTGAGCCTCTTTTAGAGCATAAAATATGCTTATTTGTGCCAATCTCAACATCCCTAACCTGTGTGGTGCCCAAAAAACGTATTAACTTCTCAACCATAATTAGAAAATAAAGGCGGTGGGGACAGAGGAGGCGACATACTTAAAAGATGCCGAGAAATGTATCGATCGGTGTGCAGAACGGGTGGCTGTTTACATGATAATTGGAGTATCCCTGGGAAATGCGCTGCCTCCCAAATCTTTCTTTCCTTCTAGCACAGTCTGAAATGTCACCTTAGAGGATAATTTGTTCAGCTTAAGGCATCATTAAAAATGTAAATACCCAAGGACATAGAGTAAGCCGTCCTCGATTGTAATTAATTAAACAGGACCTGTTCAGTAATACCGAGAGCTGAGAGAGGGCCTTGCTGTGTGGTAGAAGGAAAACGCAGGGCGGCTGTGCAGGACGTGAGCGCAGGACAAGATCCGCAGAGCCATCGAGAACCTGGGTGGGTTAGGCTGAAGGGGAAGAGCACTGAACTAGGAGGGTGAACGCCCGAATTGAAGCCCCGCTTTGTCGCTGATAGGATGGGCGAGTGTGCTTGGGGAGGAGGTCCAACACGTGCTAGCGCCGCCACCTTCACAGTCCTGAGGCAGCAGACTGCTGTGCCTCCCTGGTCACAGGTGACGGGCCCACGGACAGCCGACCCACAGGCCGGGCGGCAGCCTTCAACAACGTCTGGCACACGAATTTTGTCCAAAGAAGTAACTCTGAAACTAAAGGAACCACCAGTCCCTCCCTCTTAGGGGATGCGAAGGCTAACAGAAGGCGAGAGAGTCAGCGATGGGCTGAATGAAGCAAGAAAGCAGAAGCCATGTAGACCGATGAGGTTTTCCTCAAGTTATTAACCTGGGGAAGCAGAAGTAGCAGGATCGGTAGCTGCAGAGACTGAGAGGAGCGGGGACCTGGCAAGGTGTGGCCCTCAGTAGGGAGGAAGAGTTCCCTGCTGAGGGCTGGGCCGCCCAGGCTCTGCTGCAACAGCTCCCGCAGCACCTAGAGAAGGTTCCAGCATCCATAACGCCCGGGTGCGTGGCTGCAGGCACTGCGTAGGCCAGGACCTCACACCACATGCTCCCCCAGCGGTGCTACACACGCACGTGCACACGTTCCTACACACCCTCCCTGAGTAAGGGACCAGAACGTGCCTCTGTCGCTCCCAACTCCAGAGCCTTGTTAACTTTAGGTAAGTTTCTCTGAGACTAAGTTGTTTCTAAAATGAAGGATTTGGATTTTGCAAGACAGTCTCCAACGCCCTGTCCAAATCTCGCCTTTAGAATTCCACGAACCAAAGATGTGAAGAGATCAGGATTGGATCACGTTTCCTATTACAGTAACTTCCCCCATAATAAGGGAGAGAGCTTCTAAGAATTTACCTCTTCCTTGTTAGGGAAGTCCAGTGGATATCATAACTTGCCCTAACAAGTCGCAAGACAACAAGAGAGAGACTGTAAGAAGGACAAAGTGTGTGCGCACGCGTGCGTGTGTGCGTGTGTGTGTGTGTGCGTGTGTGTGTGCGTGTGCGTGTGTGCGTGTGTGTGTGTGCGTGTGTGTGTGTGCATGTGTGTGTGTGTGCGTGCGTGCGTGTGTGTGTGTGTGTGTGTGTGTGTGTGGTGGGCGAAGGGAGATGAGGAGCGGGGAGATGGGGAAGCAGGCAGGAGTTAGCCAAGAAGACAAGCTGAGAAGCAGAGTGGGCTGAAGCAGGCACGACTGAACTGGGAGGGCCGAGGTCTGCTGCTTTCAAACTGGTCCTAATCACGTTGAGTGTCTGCAGCGGGTCTGGTGCCTTTTCTCCAGATGATGTTGGCACATGTCTGCTCAAATAAATTAATGCTCCATCTCCACTGATGCATTTCGTGGAAATGACAAGCACACGTGCCGACTGGAATAGAAGAAGGAGAGGGCACAGCAGCAGGAAAAAGGGAAGGCAGGGATGTTGCATGAATTATCAGAGCTTCCCCTCGCCACGGGATAACACCCAGACTCCCAGCTGCACGCATGGCTGGCCCGGCCTCCTCTCCCCATTCTTGCCTTCCCAATGCACATTGCTTGAGCCAACCACACTAAATTTCATGGCAGTTCAGCTATATTCATGCAGTTTCTTGCCTTGGTGCTTTTGCATATCCTATCCTCTCTTCTGGGAGAGTCTTGACTCCCCGACCTGCACAGTGAGGTCCTATTCTTCCTTCAAGACAGGAATCAAAATTCATATTCCCTCAACTAGAATCCAGACCCTGATAGGGCAGGGCCTTTGCTGTCCTGTTCTTGACGTCATACCCAGTGGCTAAAGCAGTGGCTGGCACTTAGCCAGCTCTCTCGGTCAATGTTTATTAGCTGGCTGGATGGATGGTGTCAAGGGAAGAAATTATTCATTCTGACACTTGTGAAAGCATGGAAAGGCAAACTTCGTTCAAGTGGGACTATCGTGACAAGTATACAGGGGAGCTATGACAACGGGGTCTTGCAGTGTGGCAGAGAAATTGGGCTCAACTCCAAATATGACAACGAAAAATGAGAATTTATAGCCAAGGAGCAGAGTGAAGATCAGTGGATGGAAAATTACTAAGAGGAAACATCAAATTCTGGCTAAACTGACCTGGCAGGATTCTTGCTGAAGGCAGGCCAGGGTGATCAGACGTCACCTCTAGAGGATGGTGGAGGACGAGGAACCTGATTAGATATTAAAGGAGATCAGACATTTAGGGTGAGGAGTTCCAGTTAAAATGACTTACTTAGCCAGATTCTTGCTAAAATTGGAAAATGCAGAGATGAACACAGAAGCCCGAAAGTCGGGGCCTAATTGAGAAAAGAGTTCAGGGGGGTCTGAGTAGATTTAGGTTAAGGAGAGAATCTTTGTCAATGGATGGATGGATGAAAGAAAGAACTTTCCCTTAATCCCCGCAAATCCCTTTGGTTTTGCAAAACCCCCTTTGGAGGTTACAGTTCTCTCCTTTCCTGCTGTCCTTTAGCACTTTGCACATATCTTTATTAGGCCTTATTCCCAAGAGTCTAAAATCTCCTAAAGAAAAGATGTCACGTAGTAGTACAAGCAGAGAACACTGAAGGAGAGGGGAGAAAAAGGAGATCAGCTATTTGCAACCACAAACTTCCACCTAAGAAGACTAAATTTTGTTAAACGAATGAACTCTGGAATCATTTTGATATCCAGTGGATCTGAGAGCATGGGCTACTGGACACTGGATACCTTCCCAGAAAGCAAAGAGGAGAAGTTAAGGCAGGAGGAGGGACACGAGGAGGAGGGGAGAAAGGCAGCACGACTGGAGGTCTGTCCCAGGTGAGAGAATGCAACAGTGGAAAGTCGCTGTTAGTGGCAAGGCTGAGTGACGTTTTTAGATTTGAAGATATTTGTCTTCCTGCAGTGTAAACCCTCCTCTGCCTCCCTTGGTCTTTGGCGAGTCTTACATCACATGCTTGGAGAGAAAGGGGGCTGAACTCCCCAGTAAGCAGGAGGAAGGGACGGCGTGCAGAGTTTTACCAGGTGACCGATCAACCTACAAACTCAGGAAAAAGCAGGAGTTTGGACCAGAACACACTGGAAGCTTCCTGGGAATACAGTCATCTTAGGGTGGGCTTTGGACTCCAACAGGGCAAGGAATAATGATGATTAGGTATCAGAACCGGGGAGGTCTCAGCTGATGTCTAACGCATAAAAGCCTCTGAAAAAATTTGTTAAGAAAAACAGGGAAGGGAGAAAATGAGGATAGAAGAAAGGGAAAGATGTAAATACTTGTGCCTATTTTCAGAACTGAGTCTTGATTACTTAATGCAAACATGGAAATGAAAATAATATGGTTCTAATAATAAGAGCTGCTCAAAATTAGAATTTTCACTCACAAGCTGTCAGCAGAGGCAAAATTAAAATTTGGAAAAATTTGTCTTGATCTCTCATTCATTACCTCTCAGACATCAGACGCTCTCCCAAAAGCATTTGCATTGCCAAAGGGCAACTTTCTAACCCTAAGAGACCTCTAAATGAAGGAACTGTATGTGTGTGGGAGAGGGGAAGGAAAGCGTTATGCACAGGAGGTTAACCCACTGGATCAAGGGGTAAATTACAAAGATTCGAACTTGCCCTTTCCCTCCTGCCTAGTACAGAACACACAGAAAGAGTATTCTACAACTTCATGCTCACCGTGCACAATATTTTCTGCCATCCCTCCCTGCCTTCTCTTCTCCACTCTCACAGCCCTAACGTAGGATCCCAGAGTCTCCCCCATCTTATTCCCAATCCGCCAGAATAGCTTCCTGATTAGTATAATAATTTGCCTGCTCTCAATCAATTTTCCACCATATTATTAACTAACCTTTAAATGCTGGTTTGATTTTGCACTCACCTGTGCGCCACTGTCTGAAGAACTAAAAATATGCTCTGCCCCCAGCATGTCTCTTGGCTTATTCTTAAAGTCTGTACTCAAACACCATCTCCAATTTTCTGCTCCCTCAGGTAGATCGAGCCCTCCTTTTTCTCTAGACAGAGTGCTCTGTGTACTCGCCTCCTGTTAGAATTAATTGTTTATGTGTCTGTTTCCACACAGGATTGTGACTCCCACCAGGGCACCACCAGGCCTTAGTTTTCTGCAGCTCTGTGGCTCTGGGCCAAGGCACACGCTCCACCGCTATCTGTTCAATGAACGATGGGCATGAAATAAATGTTTTTAAAGTAATTATGAAACTACAGTATCGAAAGATTCCTGCAAGTTAAAGTAAGACAAGTGTGGAATAGTGGAAAAATAAGGATTTGCACAATTTGCACAATCGCACAATAAGGACAAAGTAAAGTCTCAATCTAATCTTTGTGGCAGAGTAGCTATGTTGGGTGAGCTCCACACACTCCCTGAGCTTCAGGTGCTTGTTATGAGGGTTGGATGCGATGCATGCGGAGGAGTTGGCCCATAGAAAGTACCCTAACAGAGTAGATAGTTAATATTACAAGTTTGGTCCAATGTGCCTCTCATGGCGTCTTCCACGGTTTCCCCTTGCCATGCGGCACGTGGGTTAGGAGAGGCAGGCTCTGGTATCTGGTGACCTAGTTTCAAGTCCTGGCTTGACCACTGGCTACCATGTGATCTTCTGCAAGTTACTTCACTTCTTTGTATTTTAGTTTCTTCATCCTTAAATGAGAAAATAATAGTACCCACATCATAGAGTTGTTTGTGAAGATTGAGTAAGATGATATATGTAACGCACTCAGGACTGCCTGGCCCCAGCAAGTGCAAAGTCAATGTTAGCTCTTGTTGCTGCGATACCCAAGCATGCCCATACACTGAAGCTCCTTACCTTTGTTCATCCTATTCCCTCTTTCAGCAATGCTATCTTTCTTGCTGTTTCTATCAAAATCCTACACATTTCCCTAATCTTCGAAATCAAAATTTTTAGTTAGCTTATTTTTTGTTTAAAATTTATTCAGCAATTATGAGAAGTACCATAACAATCATCTCCAAACTTGACTAATCGTAGAAATCATCTTGGTGTTTGCAGAAAATACAAATTTGTGATTGTATCCCAGAATTTCTGAATCATGAGGTGTGCATTTTTAACAATATACCAGGTGGTCCTTATGATGAGCAAGTTTAAAAAGCACTGTCATATATCTTTGTTCTCAAATATATCAGCTTCCAGGTCAGGCAGATCTGCCCCTTGAATTTCTGTCTTTGGCAAACTCTATGACATGGGTAAGTTATTTAACATCTCTAAGTCTCAGTTTCTTCATCCGTAAAATGGGGATGATAATTGTAACAGCTTGATAGAATTGTTGTGAGGATGAAATGAGATATTATGTGATGCATTTACAACAATACCCGACACAGAGTAAATGCCCGGTCAATGTAAGGCTATATCCAGTGGCTACTGTGTGCTAATATTTGGCACACACCTACTCCCCATGCCAAGGGTACAGCAAGCTAGATATCGTTATCTTCATTTTACAGATAACACTACACAGGCTCATAAAATGTGGCTACCTTGTCCAAGATCATAAAACCAGCCAACCACAGAACCAGGATATCAGTTTAAACCTTATGTTGCTTCAAAGACCAACGTCTTGCCACTATACCACACTGAAACACACACAAGATCTTCTCTTCTTCTTTGCATTGTTATAGCCTTATTTTTGCATCTCTCATGGTATTAATATTTTTCTGTGAAGTTTTCAACTTATTTGTAATCATGTCTTGTCACCTCTGTAAACCAGTGGTTCTCAACTGGGGGCAATCCCTACCCATCTTCAGCACATGTGGCAATGTCTAAAGATAGTTTTGCTTGTGACAGTTTAGAGCAGTGGGGGAGGCGTTACTGGCATCTAACAGGTAGAGACCGAGGGTACTGCTGAACATCCTGCCATGCACGGGACAGCCCTTCAAAGGAAAGAATTATCCAGCTGTCGAGAAACCCCGCTTGTGAACAACGAATCCCCTAAGGGCAGGAACTAGGTGCCACTCACATTTGTGCCCTCTGCAGCAGTCCTTCTCAGTACATGCTGCATTCACAACTACTGGAGAAGTTGCCTGAAACACTTTCAAAATGTCTAACTTAATTATTCTAGGGTGAGACCTGGACATTTAAAAATTTTTTTAAATCCCCTGAAGTGATGGAAATGTTCTAAAACTGGACTGTGACAACGCACAGTTCTGTAAATTTACTAACAGGCATCGAATTGTAGCCTTAAAATGGGTACATTTTATGGTATGTGAATTAAACCTCAACAAAGCTATTAAAAAGAAAAAAGGAAAAGAAAAGCTCCCATGTCGCTTATGTTTTTCTACCTGTGAGAATGGCTGCTCTTAAGGGTTTGCCCTAGTGTTTTGTTCAAAGCCACTGCTCAGCAGATATTGACTGTATAAATTGAAATATAACTGGATTGGTTTAAATGTGAAAAACAACAGCCTTACATAATAGCCAAAATATTATTGCATTAATTTCCTTTGAAGGCTATGAGCTCTTCGTAGAAATTTGTATCGCATTAAAAGGAGCAAAAAGTCCTTTGGCCCAAGAGCCTCAGCAGGTCAGATGTCTCGGAGCTGGCTGAGTGGTTGGCTCCCTGGGGACCATTAAGACACGGAAGCTGAAAGGGCACTCAATGAGCATTCCCAACAGGCAGGGCACTCAGCCTCCTGCACCTGAAAAAATAGGAAGCATCTCTTTCCCCAGTGAATTCTGAGGACATAAGCTGGTTTATACATCCATGAAATCACCCATTGTGACTTAAGGATGTGATATTACATTTAGCTATCAACACCCGCTTTAACCAGTTAAACTGTGTTTTTCTCTGATCAGAAGCAACAGGTTGAAACCGACCTGTTTTTATGGCTTGGTATATCATGACAGGCCTATGTGAAATTAGGAGTTAAATGAACCAGAAAAAGAATTGTTCCTGACAGTGAGCGCTGCCTTGCTATGTGGAGAAAAGAAAGATTACCTACTTTAGATTTATTGTGGGAAAAAATAAATCGTCCAGTCTCCTGGAGGCATCAGAATAAGGAGACGGTAGATCTCCGCTATACTTGCAGAGGGTGAATGTCGCTTCTCTGGGGATAGAAATATTTCATTCGATTTTGTGTTGCCTAAAGTACCTTTTTCTGATGAAGATTTTCAGACCTTTTATTCATTTATTTTGCTGCCACTGATAACCGCTGCGGTATTTTAAGTGAAAGGCAGGGCTCCAGGTCCTTCTCTGTTCATGGCACTTCGGTAATATACGGTCAGGCTGCTGTTCTAATGAGTGTTCTTTTAATTCACTCCCGAGGGATGAATGTACACAGGGTGGATTCCTCGTATGTCCTCCTCTGTCCTTCTTCTTTCTGATAAGGTGGGCTTTTCTTATCACCTCTTGTTATGTAAGCCACTTCTCAGCCTGGTAATAACCAGATCACTTGGTTATGAGGTTTCCTGAGATGGACCCTATGGGACTGCTCATCTCCCCACCAAGACTTCTGGGCCCCTCACTGACCATGTGAGGCCAGAGAAGGCCTGGAGAAGCATCCTTGCTGGCTGGAAAATTGTCTTCCATGAAACTTAGGAAATGGGGGGTGTGGGTGGGAGGTGAGGGGGTGGCCTCACAGTGAGCAGCAGGCAAGTAAACGAAACTTAATCTGTATCGCTGCCTGAGCTCCACCTCCCCACCCCTCCCCACCCCCATCCATGGAAAAATTGTCTTCCATGAAACCGGTCCTTGGTGCCAAGAAGGTTAGGGACCGCTGCTTTGGGAGATTGGATGGAGAGCAAGACTCCTATGTCACCCACTTACTCACGGAGAAATCTGAAGGACTTCTAGGGGAAGCAAGTTCATATACTAAGACTTAGGTGGGAGAGTGGGATTTTCTTTTCCTTGAACCTTATTTAACTATGGGGAGGTAGCAGTACAGTTTTTGATTAGGCAATAGATATAGACCCTGTGCAAGGCATTCAAACTGTCTGTACCTCAGTTTCCTCATTTATAAAACAAGGATAATAATAATATGTACCTCATAGCATTAAATGTAAGTGGTCAACAAATGGGAGGTATTTTTGTAATAAGGCAATATAGAAACAGAGGCTTTGTCAGCAAAGTGAGTATGCTCTGAGCAGAATTCTCTATTAATAAAAGAAATGTTGCTTGTTGATGCCTCTGAAATGCTCCCCTCTGTAGAATCTGAAGGACTTGAAGTCTTTTCCAGCTACTCCCAGGGAATACCTGGAACCACTTCTCGATGGAGCCACTAGTAATTCCCTGGAGCACAGAGGCCCAGAAAGTGCTCCTCCAGGTGCCCTGGGAGGGGCAAAGAGGAAGGAAATGTTGGGAGGCAGGAGAAAAGAGAGATCCTGTTGGTAAGGGCTTCCAGTTGCCCATCCTAGGCGGGCACTGTAAGGGCTAAGAGCTAACTCTGTGCAAACACAGAAATACTTGGCACCGTCCTTTACAGTCAGATTGTTTGTCCAACAGTAACATTTTGCTTCACTTTCTGGTAGTAAACTTTTCCTGTACACTTGTCCAGACAGTTTATGCTTGACTGAGATGTTTTCCTGGAGGCCTCTAGGAAGGGCAGGAGCCCTCTAGTCAGGATGTCTGCAAGGATTGTGTAAGCGGCAGTTTTTCTAGGCACTGGTGGGAGGAGTGGGAGAAGTGGCAGAGGGTGAGATCAGAAGAAGGAATAGAAAGTTCATGTCACGCTCTTCCTGGCAAGATAAAATTCACATCGTGAAACGAGACTACGATCAAGACAGTAAGTTGTTGAGTTGCACCTACCCGTGTTGGAAAATTTTCAAGAAAGGAGAAGTAGGTAGGGACGAGGGTAGTCAAGGAACATGAAGAAGAAAATAATGTATAAATACTGATTTGAGTGCCTGCTCTAATTTTTAAATTCTCACAACTTAAAAGCTAGATGTTATTCTCCTCATTTTGCTCAGGAAATTGCTGCATGGTGAGACTTAAAACCATGTAGCCAATAAGAAGTTGAGTCTGGATTTGTACCCAGGTTTGTCTGTATCCAATACCCTGGCTCTTCCATCTTTCTCTTTCTCTCCGACTTGAGATGAGATTTGAAGAATGGTTATGAATTGGGTAGGTAGTGATAGTAACGTGGGGGCATTCCAGGTTTTAGTTCAGTAGGAGGAAGTATAGTTTGAAGTGATGGTTTATGAGGATAAATCCCCATTTCATTGTCTTGACTTTCGGGACGGCTGTGCAGAAATATATAAGGCAAGGAGGGTGAAAGCATCCTAGTGGTCCTCTTCCCCCGGAAACTCTCCTGCTGATCTGGTGCTGCAGGATTCTGCCTAGGCAGCTATGTGGACAAAATCCAACCCAGTGCTGGAAAATTCCAACAGACTGTCTATGATTTTATGAGCAGATGGCACCATTTGGAAAATATTTCAGGATTTACAGATTTTGTCCAGGATTTTTCATTTTCATTTTCTGTATATAATTCATACGAGCCTTGACAGCATGCCTTCTTGAAAATACTTTCTTTTTAAACTCTTGCGCTCCCAGTTTGTCTCTACCTGACTGAGCCGCTGGCCAGTTTAAAAAAATAAATAGTAATTTTTATGATAGTAATTCATGCCTCATTTTTACAAAAGTAATTCAAAGTACAATTTTGTGGGAATTTTCAAAGTCTGTCTTTAATGTTTATCTCCCTCGTTCTGGTGCTATCCCTGTAAGGTAAGGAGAACTAGCAATGGCTGGTTGCACCGCTAGTCACTTATACATACGTGATTTCATTTTATCACCATCATTAATATTGTGGGACTCTCGCACATAGAATCAGATTGATATCGCACATAGAATCAGATTGATAGGACAAATCATACTCCATAGTTTGTGGCTCATTATTGACATCACTACTTGCATAGTGATGTAAATTTAATTTTATGCATTTTTTATCTTCGCCTCCCATACCCAATGCCATTTGCCATCTCCTCTCCAACCATATACACCCAAGCTCACATATGTAATGCATTCAATTCCGTCATCCACACCTTTCTTTATTCACAAATTTGTGTAACAATGAACAACATAAGGCATTATTTTATGTTTTACATAAATGGCATTGTGTTAAGAATTTCATTCTCCTTTTTATTTTTCCTACTCGATATTACATTTGTGAACTATCCTTATTGATATATGTAGATGTAGTTCCTTCTTTTTGATTGATACACTGTATTTGGCAATGTGCGCATACCACATTGTGCTCATGCATTCACTATTGATGAACATGTGGGTTGGTTCCAAATCTTTGCTCTGACAAACATTAGTAACAATGCTGCTGGGATCAGCTTCCACTTGTTTCTTTGTAAAAGATTTTGGAAGCATGGGATTTCCTGAGTTATAGGCTAAATGCATACTTAATTTTACTAAAAACCACCAAATTGCTCTCCAAAAGCTTATACTCTCACCAACAGTGCACAAAGCTTTCTGCTTCCCCATTTTTCATCAGCATTTGATAGCATATAAATTATTTTTGCCTATTATTGGGAGAATAATGGAATCTTATTTGAATTAGATTTTAAATGGCTATGAATGAATCTAAGCCTCTCTATGAATTTATTAGCTACAAAAGTTTCCACCTTCTGTGAATTACTTATTCTCATCCATTGTCCATTTTTCTATTAGGTTGCTCACAATTTTCTTACAGATTTACAGAAAGTCCTATGCATTCTAGATGGGTATTCATTAACAATGTGTAATCTTTTATTATCAATGTACTTTACAAATATTTTATCTCAGTCTGCCACCTGGTATTCGCTAGTCAAATTTTTATATACCACTCATTGTTGAACAAAGTCCTTTCATTTTAATACAAAAAAAAGTCAACAAAATTTCCCCATTATGTTTTTAGAGTTTTGTCTAAAAAAAATCACTACTTCTTTCATTTCCAGAATGCCAGCATGAGGAGCTCTAAGGACCCCAGGAAACATCTATAATTGGTGAAAATTATATAAAAACAACCATTTAAAGTCTCTGAAAATTGAAAAAGGCATACAGCAAACAAAGAAACATTCATTGAAGAAAAACGTACTAAATCTCATTAAGAATACCAAGAGTCTAGCAACTGAACCACCACCACTCCTTTCCTCCCTCATCATGTCTCAGTGCAAAGCCCAAAGCTCTAATCTGAGAGGGCGGCCAAGAAAAGGAGACCCCTCTCCTCTGGCTCCCGGTCAAGTAATACAGTAAATCACCGAGACAGGCAGACCACCAGCAGTTCTCAACCCCTCCAGCTCCAAGTTTCTGAGACTAACTTCTTGGGAAGTGTGGCCAAAAGATAGGAACTCCTTTCCTCTACCCATTTCACACCTTCGGGGGCACAGGCTTGGCCCCAGAGGTGGCAGGCTGAAAATAATGGGCCCCTGACCACTTTTGCCCCAGGTTACTCATGGAACAGAGATTCCATGCTGGGAGAGGTAAGCCGAGAAGACCAGAGACTCTCACTCCCACCCATTGCCCTACTTGTTAAGTGGGGATCACTCCAAGAGAAGTATGCCCCTGTTTCCTTCTCCAGCTCCAAGACAGGGGCTCAGAGATTTTGTTCAGAGGGAGAGCCACTCCCTTTCTGTTCTTTGTGCAAGAATAGAAAACTCCAAAGCTCTTGCTAAAGGAATTGACTTGATTTGAAATAAAATATTGTGAAGTTCAAGCCTAAGGTCGCTCTCAAAAACAATGAAGATTTTGGTGGTAAGCAATTAAGAGGAGGCTGGTAGCTCTATTAGAGTAACAAGTTAAACCATAGGTCAGCTAGTTTGCCAAAAAGAACTTGGGAAGAGACAGCTAAGGAGAGCCCTCCAGGGCCCAGAACAAATCTCAGAGACTTGCTCAAAAACTATCTCTGCAAAAGGCCCAAATTTAATTGAATTATGGAACACGTTAACATCCAGGGCATTATTCAAAACAGTAGAGTAATCAGCCAGCAATTAGTGAGACCTAAAAGCTGGATGTGATACTAACAGAGGCAGATCAATCAGGGCAATGGACAGTTGAAGCAAGTCCTGATAAAATCACTATAATGCAGTTCAACAATTTACAATAGCATAAAAAATAAAATGAAGTAGGAGAAGATTTAACCAAGTTTTGTGTGCACTGAGAATTACAAAATATTTCAAAAAGAAGACTTATAAATGTTCATAGATTGGAAGACTTAATATTATTAAGATGGCAATATTCCCCACATTGATCTACAGATTCAATGCAATGCTTATCAAAATTCCAACTACCTTTTCTGCGGAAATGGATGAGCTAATCCTAAAATTCATACAAAAATTAAAGGGACCCCGAATAGCTGAAACAATCTTGAAAAAGACACTCTTAAGAAAGTGAAAAGACAGCCCACAGGTTGGGGGAAAACCTTTTCAAATCATTTATCTGGTAAGGTTCTCATATCCAGAATAATAAACAACACCTACAACTTTACAACAAAAAGACAAACAACCCAATTTTAAAATGGGCAAAGATTTGAATAGACATTTCTTCAAAGAAGACACGCAAATGGCCAATGAAATATAATGTGTGTGACATATGTAATTTTAAATTTTCTAGTAGCTGAACTTAAAAAGTAAAAAGAAACCAGTGAAATCTATTTTAAAAATATATTTTATTAAACCCAATGTATCCCAAATATTAATATTTCAATCAATGATTAATAAAATTGTTGATGAGATAGACCCTACTTAGTTTTCGTTTATGCTAAGTCTTTAAAATTTGCTGTGTTTTACATTTACATCACATGTCAATTTGGTCTAGTCACGTTTCAAGTACTCAGTAACCACATGTGGCTACTCTATTAGACAGCATGGTATCAGAGCAACCTATGCTCACCACTGGCATAACGCATATCTCTCAGGATGATTATTCTGGTTTGCTAGCCTGTTTCCCTTAGACTACAAGCCCCCTGGAGGCAGAGACTCTATCTTCTCCACTGGTATATCCTTGGCATTGAGCATAGGGCCTAGTGTACATATGCTTGTTGAGTGTATTTAGTTAGAAGGTAAGTAAGCCAACTTTATTCTACTGGAGTTGGTCACCTTGTGGTCTTCTACGTCCCCAGGAAAAACTGGGACTTGAGAGACCTTTTCATGGAGAAGTACCATTGGCCCCTCCTCTAACAAACATTAATGTTAATCATTACTACTTTGTGTCATTTTCCATTTTTTATTATGTTAACACAAAACTCCTGTGAGATTGACAGAATTTGTTTTATTCTCCCTCATTTAAAGATGAGGAAACTGAGGCTCAAAGATAAATTAACTGATCAATACCTAGTGGTTTACTGATTAATGTTTCAAAATGCGATTTCAGCAGGGTGGGGAGGTATTGAGGAAGCTCTGACTTACAGCATTTGCCTATTTCCATGGTGTAAATACTTCCACCATAGGAAATTTCAAGCTACCAGCATGATGCCCCTGAGCGTGAAGTGGAGAAGGGATGCACACAAAATTGACCATAGCTCCAATGTGAGCCAGCTCCAACACACCACTGTATGAGAAAGAGGAGTTGTGGAAAGGAAGTAGCAACTGATAATTTTTGAGTTCCTGCTAAATACTGGGTAATCTGCAAGGTGTTTCACCAACATTATCTTGTTTAATCATGATAATAAACTCTTGAGGTAGGTATTCATTATCCCCATTTGATAGCTATGGAAAATAAGACTTAGATCAGGTAACAAGCCCAAGATTATCTCTAATAAATGGGATGATACCTTAGCTAAATGCATGGCTAACCCTCCTTCCTTCTCCTTTACTTTTCAACACTCCTTTGTGTATTCAGGTTCTCCATTCTGGGCCTTGGTAAAAGTCCAATTTTTACTTGAACTGGGGTTCTATGCTAGCTCCCTCATGGCTCTTCCCCAAGGGCAGAGTCACACCAGCTTAACTCGCCAACGATTTTTATAGCTGTACGTCCTACTCTAGAGAATTTTATGTGTTCTTCTGGTTCCCACAGAACAGAAGTCTGGTGGAAGCTGGAGTGAGGTGCTCTCAAGGGGGGCAAAAAGTGATTGTGTGGTTGCTGGATCCATAGTCAGTGTCGGCGTGAGCATAAGAGATGGAGTAAGACATCATCGTCAGTGTGCCTGCAGTGAGAGGGGAACCATCAGCATGACACAAATTTATATTTCATTTTTAATTCATTTCTAATAACCTCACCACAGCCAAGGGTGAGTTTACAAGGAAGATCCTTGAAAAAAAGAGAAAAGCACAACTAAATAAAACAAAACTGATGGGTAGACGATGCAAGGGACTAGTTTTTGAAGGAAAATGTCATCTCCAAAATGTTTATTAGCCTAACTAGTAGATAATATTTTCTTTTAACATGCAAGGGGGAAATTGGCTACTTTCTTCTTCCACCTAAACATGCAGTGGGGATTACTGAGCTTCACCCTCTTTCTCCCTAGAGTGTCAGAAACAATAGCTCCTACCAGTTATGGAGTGGTGCGATGTGGCATGTGGTTTACATACGTGTCTCTCCTTTTTACAAAAACCCTGAAAGTTTGTATTATTATCCCTGTTTTAATCTTGGAAATAGGGCTCAGACATTTAAGTAACTTGCAAAAAGACCCTCAGCAGATAAGTGTCAAAGCTGGGGTATGAATCTGCGGCTTCTTAACTTCTAATCACATCACGTCTCCACCACACCTTCCCGAAACACAGTGGTGGGCTCTGCTCACTCGGCAGCCTCTCTTGGGCTCCTTTTCTGCCTTTTGTTTCTGTTGTTCAATGTTTCCTTGCTTGGCTGGTCCATGTGATGTCAATCTCAGCGTGAACATTGAGCAAGCGGCACCTGGCATGTGGCAGACAGATAATTAGGACAGATTCCACCTCTCCTGTGGAATCTTGGTTTAGACAAACAGCAGCAATGAAGCTTGCTGACGTCAAAGTGCTGGGCCTGCAGGGAGGTGTGGTGCTCACACACCCGTTTCATGGATCAGCTGGGCAAACAGAGGACTCAAAACAAATAGGTGGGGAGAAAAGCCTAACACTTTGTCCCCTGACCTCATCATCAGTACCTGTTCACACGCATTACCTTTGAGATAATGTTAATATTCTACAACTTTATATCTAAGGGTACATTTCAGTACTTTTCCAGAGGGACACAGTTTCTGGGCCAGATGAGTGTTTTCTCCCAGTCCAGATGTTTCAAGGCCTAGCTAATATGATCCGGTGCTCTCTTTCATGAGGGATAATGCATTATTCACCCAGGAAGGGAAATTTGTGTATGTATTTTATTACAAAAAAAAAAAAAAAAAAAAACCCTGGATGTATGGCAGCTTACTGTGGCATAGGAGAACTTACAACAGTACACAAGGAAGCTCTTCCCAGTGAAAGAAATAGTCACAAGACACCCAGGGATCCATGGATATGTACAAGACAGTTTCAAGGATGTGACACATAGGTGACACAGCCTATGACATAGAGAATGGTGCAAAGCGAGAGTGTGAACTGTTCTCTGACTTCCCTATTGAGGGCAGCCTGCACTGAGTTGATGAGGTCAAAGATGTGTGTTTCATCCATCCTTGGTGACTCTGAACTATTCTGACTTCAGCCACTTTAGGAACATGAGGTAATATGTGTTTCAATGATTCGCTGATTCAACAAAAGTTTAATGAGTCCCTGCTCTGTGCGACAAACTCTACTCCAATCTGGGGATTCGGCAGACGGCAGGACAGACCATCCCTGCCCTTGTGGAGCTTACAATCCAAACTTGAAAACAGATATCGTTCAAGTAATCACGGGAGTACTGAGTTTGCCAAAGATAGCCACACCTGATTTACCTGGGGCAGGGGGAGTGTCATCATTTTAGAGATGGAAAACCAAAACTCTAGAAAGTTAAGAGTCACAAATCTAGAAAACCAAATTGACCTAGATTTGACCCAGATCTTCAGATTCCTGCATCAAATGCTGTGTCCAAATGTGGGGAAATCAGATTTAATTTGTATCATCTTAATGGACAGGCCCGATGAGGAGAGTAACCTACGAGATAAACGCCAGACTGCGCTATTGATTCTTCACATTGGGCGAGGATCCCATGGGCCTGCTCAGAGTGGCAAAGACAGCCCACATCAGTAGGTGGAGGGAACGGCACATGCCACTTAGCCTAACTGCAGATCAAAACCGCGCTTGTCCCTCTCCCTGCCTACTGGTAAGTAATTAAGTGGCGCCCATCTGCCACCCTCCAGGTGCTCAGAAAGAGCTGAGTAAACAGAGTGAAAATAAAAGATGGAAACTCCACTCCGTCCTGCTGCTTCTGCTTCCAACCCCATCTTCATAACCAAAGCCCCACGTGAGCCTCCTAGCCTTGGACACAGCTTGACTGAGTGAAGCGCTTTACGTCAACCTGCCAAGTAAAGTTGGCAAGGAAAGAGGCTCAGATCATAAACTAGCTAAGGCCTAGAATGCCCTTCTTGGCTACCCCTTCTCCCTCATCCAGTCCTGGTGCATCCTTTAGGGCCCAGATTAAATATTTACTTGTAGACTTCCATGACTATTTTATTGAGCCCACATTCATCTCTCTGAACTAATCTTTCTCACGGTGAGTTCAGGCAAGTCCACTGCTCTGCGTATTCATTTATGATTTGGACAGGGAAGCAAGAGTGGCCATACTTGACTATATCGTCACTGAGGAGTGGATTGTTAGGATAGTTATGTAAACTCAGTCCCCACCTGATCACCCCACCTCGCTGCTGGGGAACAGCTCACATCACGAGCAAAAGCCATTGATGAATCAGGGTCTGGCAGGATACCGCCAGTTTACACTGGAAGAACAGAAGATCAACAAAAATGACAGAATCACAGTCGAGAGAGATCGGTTAGGATTCCAGAGAATTAGAGGAGGCCCTCAGGGAAACTGACGGCAACTCGATTATTCTTTTTAAAAAGAAGTCAATCTGAAAACGCTATGTAATGTGTGATTCCAACTGTAGGCCATTCTGGAAAAGGCAAAATTATGGAGACAGTAAAAGGATCAGTGGCTTCCAGGGGTTAGGGAAAGGGAGGGATGAATAGGTGAAGGACAGAGAGGATTCTCAAGGCAATGAAAATACCCTGTATAACACTATGGTGGTGGATGCATATCATTACACATTTCTCCAAACCCATTAAATGTATAAGAATGAAAACTAATGTAAACTATGGGCTTTGGGTGGTCATGATGTGTCCATGTAGGTTCATCGGTTGGAACAAAAATATTTAATACCACTCTGGGGATGTTGATAATGGGGAGGCTGTGCATGGGGGAGCGGGGGATGTAAGGGAAATCTTCTCACCTTCTTCTCATTTCACTCTGAACCTGCTCTTAAAAAATTAAGTATTTAAAAGAAGAGAGAGCGCCCCTGTGAGTGAGTGTATTGGTGTCCTGTGGCTGCTGTTACAAATCACCGCAAACTGGGTGGCTTAAAACAATATAAATTTATTTTTTTCATGATTCTGCAGTCAGGAATTCAGAAGTCAAGGTGTCAGCAGAACATTCTCCCTCCAGTGGCTCCAGGAAAGAATTCGTCCTTTGCCTCTTGCAGCTTCTGGTAGCTGCCAGCATTGCTTGACTTGTGGCCACGTCACTCAGTCTCTGCCTCTGTGGTCCCATTGCCTCCTCCCCTTGCCTGTGTGTCTTCTCCTCTGTGCTTCTCTCTTATAAGGGTTCCCGTGATGCATTTAGGGCCCATCTGGATAATCCAGGATAAGCTCCTCCTCTCAAAATATCGAACTTAATCACATCTTTTGCCATCTAAGGTAACAGTTGCAAGTCCTAGGGGTTAAGACATAGACATCTCTTTTGAGGTCCATCATTCAAACCACTCTAGTGATCATGCTGCAAAAGCTGATCACAAAGTGAAAAATGCTTTATTATTCCAGCACAAAATTATGTGAGACAAGAATTTTAAAAGCAGCACTTAATTCATCCTCTTTTGTTCTTAGAATTAGTTGACGGTTGATACTGTCACTCTAAATTTTACTAAATATAAGATAAAATACATCAGTTAAATGAGGAATGCTCTGCTAGGACCATGAACTATTCCAATGATAACAGAAATGGGGGAAAAAGGCACATACCTGAGAAATATTACCTGTATTGCTTTCCAGACTACCCTTCTACCCCTCTCCACCAGCAATATTCCTTCTTTCATTCGGCGATTCATTCAAAACATTTATTGAACCCCAACTATGTATTACATGCTATTCTGAGTCCTAAAGATACAGAGGTATCAAATAATCATGATAAACAAAATTACTACCTTCATGGGCTTATAGTCCATAGTCTAGTAACCAGGAATTACATTATGGTATAGGGGAGGAAAAAATTATTTTTCCTATAGCCCTCCTAAATTCTCTGCCTGGGGCCTTGTAAGTTGGATTGACAAAAGACAGATTAACAACGACAAACAACAGAAATTTATTAGCGCTTGCATCGTGATTACATATGGGAGTACCCAAAGATGACTAACTCAAAGGGTTGGTTAAAACTTGAGTTTATATAGCATCTTAGCAGAGGAACAATAAATTTTTAGACAAGTGAAAAGACAAAAAAAAAAAAGGATTTTGAATTTCTAGGGGCAACAAATTGTAGAAAGGCAAATAAATGGGGAAATTAATAGAAGGTTAAGGGCTAGGTAGTAAAGTTTATTATATAGATTCCTCTGGTGCCATCTCTGGGCTGATAAGGGTTCAAAGTTGTCTATATTGATTAATTTTTGCCCTACATGCAGAGATGGAAGCTGGAGGCATCTTTGCAAACTGATATAGTGCTTTTGGGCAAATAAAGGACAGAGAGCTTTTGCTGGCTCTACGTCTTCTCAATTGCCTTCAGCTCAAAATTATACTTTTGCCAATATGGTATATTTTGAGGTAGCATATTCTGATACCCTGCATTGGTAACTAGTAACCTGTTTTCCTTAATCAACATAAATAGTAAACACTTCAGGGATTCCAGGTTCCCATAATCTGCTGTAAATCCCTTTACAATGTCCTATTAATCTTGCCCATGTGCAGTGGTCTATGGTTGCAAAGTTTATATAATGAACCATGTTTGGAGGCCTTCAAACCCCAGCATAGCTCTGTAGCCAAATTTTTAACTAGTCCTTTAAGC
>RJWJ010025795.1:0-23543 GCA_004363605.1 Indri indri | reverse complement strand
TTATCAGTAGAGGTGACGATCTAGGAGGTGAGGAGGGTCAATGGTTCCACTTGTCTGAGGTCATGGTCATGTCTAGGGCAGCGCGCTCCCGGCTGAGTCTGCGCCCATGCACAGCAGGGGCTGGAGAGAACACGAACCCAGCACAGCCCTGCCACGGAAAACTATTCAACAACAAAATAATGAAGTCCCAACACATGCTACAACATGGGTGAACCTAAAAACCACTATGCTAAGTGAAAAAAAAGCCAGACAGAAAAAAACTACATGTTGTCTGATTCTATTTGACATGAAATGTCCAGAAAAGGCAAATTTGTTGAGACAGAAAGCCTATCAGAGGTTGCCCAGGGCTGGGGGTGGGAGCGTGGATAAACTATAAACCGGCACAAGGGAAGTTTCTAGGTTGGTGGAAAAGGTCGAAAACTGGATTGTGGGGGTGGTTGCACAAGCCTGTAAATTTACCAAAAGAATCCCTGAATCGTACATTTACAATCACTGAATTTTATGATATGTAAATTATACCTCAATATGGTTTTAAAAGAGATAACATGTGCACATTTATGACAAAAAAGAATAATATTCTTCGCACATAGTTCAACCACGTGAAAAAAGACCAGACTGAGCAGATAAACAGGCAGTTCACAAACGAACTACAGAGAGCCAACCACACCGGAAAAGACACCCAATCCAACTGGAAACCAAGGAAACGCAAATTAAAGCGACGAGAGAGCATGGCCTCTTTTAATCTTTTCAACGACCCTGTAAGAGAACGGTTGTTTCCATTTTACGGGTTAGAAACGGTGGCTCTGGGAGTTTCAATACCTGGTCCAAATTCACCCTTTCACCCCTAAAGGTGCTCTGTCATTATGCTCCTGCCTCTCTGATCCTCATAACTGTTACGCTCAATCCAGCAAACACACGTGCAGAGGCAATACGGAGACGCTACAGGTTGGGAGGGGCCGGGCCAGGCTCGGTCAGCCCAGTAATGTGCTCTGTTGGGCATTTGTATTATTCCTATTAAGACCTAATGGCCCATCAGGGGCTGTTATGGATTTTTTGTTTTTCTCTTTATGGGTAGATATTGAGATTTCATTAATGCCAATTTATCACCAGAACCCTAAATCTAGCTAGTGTCACCATGGTTTGCTGTAGAAGCTAGTTTGTGCCTCATGAGGCATGGTTTTTAGAGATTTTGCCCAACCCACACCTTCTACTCTTTCTATTCAAGTACCGCCTGGGAATCTGAAGTCCTTGGGTATCGCCCCAGACACGTAACTCATTCACCTTGCACCTCTGAGCAGGTCACATCATTTCTCTTGTCCCTCAGTCTCCTCTTTTGTAATAAAGGGGCCCCTGTGATCTTGCTGAAGTTAGAATCAGAGAGGCTGGGTGTGAATAGGTGCAGGAAAACGTAACACAGAAACAGGCCCCGGTAGAGATAGGACCTACCCTAACCCTAACCCTAACTCCAACCCCAACTCCAACCCCGCAATGACAGGCACAGAGAAGAAATCTAGTGTCAGGCTTTAAAAGTTTTAGTAAACCACGTTAACCTGGGCTTCAAAAACACAGATCCAACCAAAAAGCCACTCGGAGCAAAAGCACACTGTAATTAAAATGGAAGCCAAGGGCCTCCTTACCTTTACCAAAGGTTTTGTTCCCCGGATGCCAGGTGCCCCCAGATCTTCCCACGGCAGACTGAGGAGCCCGGGACGGAGAGCAGGAGTATTCAGGACCCCGGGCGAGCAGCCAGCTTACCACCTTCCTACGGCCAAGGCGCCGCAGGTAGTGGGAACGAAGCCCCAGGGGTGCTCCTGAATCAAGACCGCCGAGACGCCGATACTTAACAGTTTAAAAACTCCCCCAGGTGATTCTGATGTGCCCTAAAGTGCGAGGCTCACAGCATTAGTGCCGAGGGTCTCAAACTCAGGTGTGCAGCAGACTCACCTGTGGAGCTAGTGAAGCGCAGACGCCCAGGACAGCACCCGAGACTCTGTGTGCCGGTTTCTCCAGGTGCTCTTGATATGAGTCAAGTTTGCAAACCGACGGATTAGCAGATGCCGGGCAGATGGGGCACGTTGCCCTTCTGGGAAAGGTGCCCCTTGAGCTAAGTGGGCGCAGGTGTGTCACCTGTGCATGCAGCAGGTGTTGAGAAAATGATAACTGCATCGACTGACATGGCACAAGGGACAAGAGAAGGAGCTTGGGGGCCATTTAGGACTGCAGGAAAGGCCCACGGAGAGGCCCTCTGTGCAGCGGCTTTGGTAAACCACGATTAGTTTACCCCATAACTTGCCCCGACCCCATGGAAGAACCAACGGTGGATATCAACGATTTAACAATGTGCCTGATGAGAACACTTGTGTTGGTGTTGGGGGAAGGAGAATGAGAACAGTTATTTACTAGAAATTTCCACCTGCAAAAACTTTCTGTCCTGCGACCCTCTCAAGGGATTTGCCTTGAAATCTTTGAAAGCCAAGGCTGAGCAAAAACAGGGTTTGGGCAAGCACAGAGCAAAGCTTCCTATCATCCTCACGGCTTCCCAGACACAATATGCATTAACTATTGAAAAATAAAATAAGATGAGGTAACACAAAAATCATTCATTCATTGAAGGCATGGTGGCTGAGGGTCTGGATTCTGGGACTGGGCTGCCTGGTTCTGCCACTTCCAGCTACATGTTTGCGTCGCTTAATCTCTTGGTGTTTCAGCTTTCTCTTCCATAAAGCAAGGATAATAACACTAACTCCTGGGGAACTGGGGAGGATTTAACAAGTTGTGTAAGTATCAGAACACTGTCAGGCACACAGTCCCCACCATATACATGCTGTTGTTACCATTCACGTATTTTTTTCATAAGGAACAGCCTGCATGCTGAGGGTATAGACATGAAAACCCCAGCCCTGCCCTCGAGGGGCTTCCAGGCAGGTAAAGAAGATGGACAGGTGAGCAATGACTGCGGGCCGGCGTGGGAGGGCCCTGGACAAGGACAGTAACCACGTGAGAGGGAATGGAGAAGCCGGCGGAGGAGCCAGGTGATTCCAGGGAGTTATTTAGCCGGGGAGCCATGGGGGAATTTCGGCAGCTCTCCTGGGTGTTAAAGAGGCTGAGTAACCACTGGCTTCAGAGAAAAAAAGGAGTAAGAAGCAGAGGGAGGAACTCCTGGGGAGAGAAGTGGAGAGATGTCAGGGGGTGAGGACACAAGGTGGCCTGGTCAGACTCTGGGCTCGAATCCTAAATGTCCTCACCTCCAAGCTAACTCGGAGTCCTTCATCCCCATCATTAGTCTCTGCTGGTTCTCTCTGCACTTTTCCTTCAAAGACCTCACCCCAGTTTGTAACTAGGTTATAATTTGTGTGTCTTGGCTTGTCCGTCATCTCACCCTCTAGACGTTAAACTCCATGAGGGCAGGAACCTTACCTGTTTCTCCAGCACTGGGCGGCGAGGAGGCAGCACAGTGCCTGGCATTTAGTAAGAGCTCGATGAAATTGTTGCACAATGAAGCGATTGGATCACTGCACACAGTTGGGTGTGGACAGTTCAGATGCGTCTGAATTCGTTTAATTAGAATTATAGACATCTGCCTCCAAATCATTCTCCAATGCAGGCCTCAGAGTGTTTGCCTCCCTAAAGATTTTTTCACCATTCTTTTCTTTTTTTGACCCCTGTGTTTCCTTCAAAATAAATTCTCTCTGCATGTGCATATGCCTCAAATGCCTGCTCTTAGGCAAACCTGCTGTTGAACTCCAACTTCCAAGATGGTGCTTGGGGTGAAGTTCCAATCTCAATGTGATTGGTGGATCTATCAGTTACATTTGAGGTGAGCCAGAAAGAAGAGCACACAGTCCCCTTGTCGACAAATTTTATTCCCCAGATCATGAAAAAATGTGGACCGTACATGAAAAACTTGGGAAAAAAATGAAAGACCTATATTGATATAGGGCCTCAAAATATGCATTTCAACACACAAGGAGATCCATATTTCATCCGGACTGTGAATAATCCCAAGAGTGTGTTAAATAATGCCATGAACTACACAGCCTGGACAGATGATTGGGAAATCAGAATGTGGAATTTTAAAGGAATTCCAGCCAGGAATTGTGGGACCAGATGTTAGTGTCACTTGTCTTAAATGGAAGGTGCAGGTGAAATCAAGTACAGTGGAAAGAAAAAGCAGTGTTGCTAAACTCTAACATGATGCCCTCACTCGCCAAGGTCAAAAACCAGCCCCCTCATTCCTCCATGCAACAAAATTTTTTAATGAGCATCTTCTATTTGCCGGGCACTGTTCTAAGTCCCGGGAATATGGCAGTGAACCAAACTGACAAAAAATCCTTGGATTTATGTATCGTACATTCTCATGGGGGAGACATACAATAAGTAACTATATAATATGCTGGATGGTAAAAATGCTCTGAAAATAAAATAAAAGCCTAGCAGGAAGATACTGTCAGAGAACGGGGGTGGGGGTGCAATAGGGCAGACCGAGCCACCCTCACGGAAAAGGCAGCATTTGATTAAAGATCAGAAGGAGGTGAGAATTCAGCCACGTGGATTTCTGGGGGAAGACACCCCAGACTGAGTGGATGAAGTGTGCTAAGTTCCCGAGGTGGGAATGTGCTGAAGCAGCAAAGCAGTGGTGGGAGGAGAGAAGAGTAGGGATGAGTAGGGACGGGGAAGCAGGGAGGGGGAGGGGCAGAGCAGAGGGGCTTTCAGTCTTAGGGGAAGGCTGGCCGGACCTCTCTGCTAACAAGTGAGCACGAGCTCGAGAAGTGTCCAAGCCCAAGATGAAACTTTCATCTCATGGAATCAGAAAGATGGTCCTAAGATGGAGAGCGAACGAGCAGGGTACCAAATGCCCTGGGACGTAAGTTAACGCCGCTGGAAGTTATTTGTCCCACCGGCAAGGGCTGCATTGCCACACTTTGGAAATAGAACACAACACTATTCCTGCTCCCTTCTCTCTTTTTCCCTTCAACTCAAAACCAGGTACTGGTCTAGAGAACATGCTTCTTTCACCAGAAATGACAGACATCGACATTTCCAGATACTAAATGGGCCCCTTTTTAGTTTTAGGGCTTGGACAGCTGAAGCCACTGAACCCAAAAATGCTTGATCGAAGAGTCCTGAAAGGATTCCCCAGCCCCGAGAGCTGTGTCTCTAATAGGATTATAACTGAATTAAAAGACAGAACCATTTCTAACTTAGGGCACTCTCTGGCTTTGAAGTTTGCCTCAACAAACGATCCATTTTTATATGAACCAGAGCCGGAGGACGACAAGGAAACCTGCAACTCTTCCCAAATGGAGAGCTTTGTACGAGAGAATCAGGGGAGAAGAAACATTTGAATGAACACTCTGTATCTGCCTTTGAGCAAACGATGGCGTAAAAGAGAAATGTTTTTTCTCTCCTGAAGCATTTGACAAGACTGAGGTCATTTTCTTTTTCATGAGCAAAGAGGGTCCAACGTCCCCAAACCACGTGTGTGTGTGCGTGTGGGGAGGGGTGGGTGTGTGCATGAGCACCCCGTCCTGCACAAGCTTAGCACAAACACCAGGCGATGTTGAAGTCAACACCCAGCAGCTATCCGCACAGTGTCAGGTTAATGACACGAGGATTGTTTCCTTCTCAAGTTACTCACAAAGAGAGAAAGAGGAACAAGAAGAGAAGCCGCCTCATTTTCCTCATGTGCGAAATAGAAATAACAATGACATCTTCTTCACGAGATAACTGAGGGTTAAGTGACTGGTGTACATAGTGACTGGCACCTAAAAAGCATCAAATAAACATTTCTTGTTCTTTCCTTCCTTGCTCTTCATCAAGCTATGACCGGCTCATCATTTTATGTTTGCTCAGTAATCCCTGCCTCAGGAAGGCCCCCCTGCCCCCACCTGCAACATCTCAGCATGCCCGCCCCGCTCTGGTAACGCACCCGGGTGTGACCAGGGCTGGTTCCTTCCAGAAGCTCCAAGGAAGAATCCTTGTCTTGCCTTTTCCAGCCTTTGGTGGCCACCTGCATTCGTGGCTTGTGGCTGTATGGCGGCGACCTCTGGTCCCATCAGGACGTTGCCACCCCTCCTGCAGACAAACCGACCTCTGCCTCTATCTATAAAGGGATGTTTAACCACATTTAGGGCTTGCCCAGATAATCCAAGACAACCCCCCACATCGAGACCCTTAATTTAATCATGTCTACAAAATCCCTCTTGCCACATAAGGTAACGTTCACAGGTCCTGGATGTTAGGACATAGATATCTTTGGGGAGCCGTTATTCAGCCCACTACACCCGTGTTATGTATTTGTTAGGAAAGTCTTTTTAGGTGGGAAGGAAAACCTGGCCAACGTGGTCGATTTTCTCACATAAACATAAATCTGGAGGTAGGTACCATTGGTCTTCCATGACAACATCAACACAGGCACCTCTGAAATTCTCTTGATCCTTCTCTTCTGGGCACGAGACGGCACCTATAGCTATAGGCAGTGTGTCTGCCTCGAAGACAAGAAATGACACTGAGTGACATCAGCCACATCTCTTTATTATACTGGGAAAGCCAAACCTTTCCCATAAACCCTCCCAGGAGATGCGCCTCATGTCTCATTGACCAGACTGGGTCTTAGTTACATGACCCTAGTCTCTGAGGTTGGACGTGGACACTTCCGCTTATTTTTCTTTTGGTTCCTATAATGAGTCACTGAATCCAGCCCTCACTCAAGAGGAAGAAAATTAGACCCCACCTTCTGCATGGAGAAGTATCAAAAAGTTTGCAGATACATTTCAAACTGCCACATACCCAGATTATCTTTATGCTTTGGCAATAGCCTTTTCACCCAAAGTCATTGACTAAATTAACTGGAGTATGCGTATACCTGGTTGTGGTAGTGACAGTAGCTAGAATTAATAGCTGTCATCTGTTTTAGCACTCAGGAGGTTCTAGTGACTCCACAAAATATTTTACATCTATTATTTCATTCAATCCTAAACCTTGTGAGCCTGATATTTACATTATCACAGATGGGTTATTGTTCACCATCCTGGCAACCAGTCCCCTGGGAGGAGCATAAATCTCCACCCCTTGACTTTGTGCTGGGCCATGTGACTTGTTCGGCCAATGAAATATTAGCAGGAGAGACAGAGGTTTGATTGATGGAGCACATGCCCTTGCTCCTCTGCTGTGAGAAGAGCCTGCTGTTCCAGGGAGGCGGAGGGACATGTGGAACGTAGCTGCCCCACTGGACTCCCAGGAACCTACAATCACCACACAGGTGAGTCCAGCCAAGATCAGCAGAGACTCCCAGCTAAGTGCAGATGAGTTCGTCCGACACAATGATGCTTGAGAAATTTTTTAAAATGATTGTGGTTTTAAGCCACTAAATTTTGGGAGGTTTTGATACAGCAATGGTTAAACATTACAAGCATCCTCTCCATTTTACAGATGTGGTAACTGAGGCTCCAAGAGGTGAACAATTTGCCAGTAAGTGGCAGGGACAGGATTAACACCCGAATCTGTCTGCATTTCAAACCCATTCTCTTAGTTACTATGAAATTCCATTCGTTGCTGAATCAATTCTTAAATGTTAAATCATTCTCCCTACAGCTTCAGCCTTCCTCTCTATATTAGAGAACAACGTTCTAGTGACAGACTAACAAAATTACAGAAAAAGTCAATAAGGGCCTTTTTGCCCCGGAAAAAAAATAAATAAAAATATCAAACTGTGTGTCACATAGTCCAGGTCCCTTCTGACAAAGCCCCATCAGTCTGACAGAGCAAACACAGAAAGGATTTAAATTTTAATTTAACTGTAAGGGTTTCTTTGGCTCGGGAACAACTCATCTCCTTTTAATTTATCAGAAGACACAGTACCGTAATAAAATAAGACAAAAATCTTCCAAAGTGTAAAATGCATCCACTCTCAGAAGGTTTCCAAATTGTATATTAGTTTGCATTGAATTTATTTTCCTGATTAGATTGCCTCTTAGCTGCACCAGAGCTAGAGGAACTTGATGCCAGAAACACCAGGCAATTTTGCAACGAAATCCATCAGTCCAAAAGGAAAGGCTGCCACTCTCTCGCTCCAGGGCTTCTAGAGCTCCCTGTGAAGACACGCGGGGACTGAGGTTCAGAGACAAAGCACAGTGATTGTTTCTACTGAGTGGTGGAGGTTGGATTTCCTCGTTGAGGACAGAGAAAGAAAGAAACCTGGCATGTGTGGTTCGGCTACTCTGTGTCCCCCGCACGCCAGCTATGTTCAGTGCTCCTGTGTTTATTTAATTCTCACCATAATTCTTTGAAAAGTATGTTATTCCATCATTATAAATTAGGCAACAGAGGTTTAGAGAGTTTTAAGAAAATGTAGGCAGAATGTATTCAACGCATAAGTAGAAGAATTGATATTTGAGAAATAGTTCTAATCCTATATCTTATGTGGCTTTTCATTAAAATACACAAATTTATTAGTGGAAATAAAATCAATTTCTGAGTCAAAAAAAATTCTGTTGAAGCTTTGAGATTGATGAATAGGAGATTGTATAATATAAGAAGTTTTAGCTACAAGTAAGAAAAACCTATTGAAAGTGGCTTAAATAATGAATTGTGTCTATCCCATGTAACAGCCCAGAGGTGTTGTGGCTCTTGGGTTGGTTAATTCAAGGACAGGAACTGAACATAGCATAGGTACCACCACTCTTGTACCCTTGGCAGACATTATTTGTCAACCACAGTATTCTTTCTGTTGAGCCCAAACTCATCCTCAGAATCTTTCTTAACTCAAGGCTTCAAGAAGCTATTATCAATTAACTGGAGCTGGCAAGTCATATGAAGCCTATTATTTTCTGATACAGACTCTCTCTTTCCCAGTGAATAAATAATTGTGAAGCACCTGCCATGCCCTCGGCTCTCCTGACAACCAACATGTTTCTAAGAGAAACAGAGGAAACCATCCTCATCCTCCTTAGACTGACATCTTGCTAGAGAGACAAAATACAGAAACAATGAAGGAACTTATTTTTAAAACTGCATTAGTGTTGATAACAAAGAACAGACTGTCTTCATCACTAGTAAAAAAAAAAAAAAAAAAAAGATCTACTGTAAAGGGATAATTTGGAGGGTTACCTGCTTTGTTTTGCTTTTATTTTTGGCCTGGGTCTTGCAACATTCTTTTTAGCGGCATCTCCATTTCCAATCAGAATATGTCCTGCTTTAATTTCACTTTATTATTCTATTTATGAAAGATCTTCTCAAAGCTAGGAAACTTCTGACAAGATACAGGCTTTTTCTTTAATAGAAAAAAGTTGGATTTGTCAAATAAGTACTGTTTTTGCTCAACCATTAAGAGGATGATATTGATGCCTATTACGCTGTAGTGTTGTGGGGTTTTGTTCAAACTTCTCCTCTGACCATGACTACAAAGATAATTTTAAATGTATTGTATATTTGTTATGGTTGTTTATATGCAGCACCCCAAAGGTAATTATTTAAAAGTATTTAATATTGTTCAACTTGTTTTAAAAAAGAAAAACTCCTGCTCCCTCCCCCACCTGCTTCATAAGTTGGATAAAAACTTGATTTGCAATCTGGACTTCAGGTTTCAGGTTTTGCACCTTGCATCAAATTTTGCTAAAGAAATAACTTCTCGAATTGGAATTTGAAAACACCATTGGCTGAAATCCCAACTTGAGCTGCAGTATTTTAAAATGAAATTTGCATGCAATGATGTTGAACAAGAAAAAGATCTCATTTAAGAAGACTTAGGAATGATGATTATTTTTCTTATGTATCTGTGACAGCCAATTCTCCGGAAAGGGGTCGTGAGGAAGCCCTCCAACATGTAGAGACAGAATGGAAGATTACCAGGAAAAGGCATGGCTGAATCTGGAATTAGGTGCAAATTCAAGAGAAATCAAAATTAAAGATAAAGTGAAAATTTCAGTCATCACAAATTCTCAGTCTCGTTTTGCTGCCAAGAATTCCTCCTGTGGCTAAGAGACCCTTATACATCGTAGGCACCCACCATCTCTACAAGAACACTTTTTATTTGGCTATTTCTACCCACCCCTTGCCTGTATCTTCATCTCACGTCAGCCCTTGCCCCCAAACCTCCAAGTCTATTTGCTCTGATGCTTGCCCAACTGATACTTGGTTTTTGATTTATAATATAATCCATAAAATACTATAAGCCATTTATTTTTCAACTTTTACAACTTAACCTTTAAAATTCTTTGGAGATTTTATTATTTTCTACATTTACAATTGTTATTTTTCTAGGAATATTGTGTTTCAATTTGGCTAATAAAGGCAGGTAACATAAAGAGCTTTAGGAAATCCTGGTACGGTGTCATTTTATTACAATGAATGAAATAGAACGGGTTTTGATGAAATGTAAAAAAAAATGTGAGATTTTTTCTTATTATAAAATCAAGACGTGCTCATTGCAATAAATTCAAACACTATGCAAAAGTATAAGGAGGAATTTCAAAGTCATCTTCAACATCCCAGAATAACCACTGTTAACATGTCAGGTGAATCAACAGAGACTTGTTCACTCTCCCATGCACATATCTATGTGTGTGTACATTTTAAATAAAATGAGATCATGCATATTTGATTGTCTGGTTTTTTTCTACTCAATATACCATGAGCATTTTTTCCATGTCCGTAAGCACAGATTTTAATAATCATATTAAATGCTACATAGGATTCCACCTATTGATGTACCAAAATGTATTTTGCTAATCCTATCTTGTTGATCACACTGGGCAATTGAATATCTGAATATTATAAACCAGACTGCCATGAGTGCATACCCGACATCCTTGCCCAATCATGACCTAGTTGATCTTTGCAAAATAGAGTAACGGCCCTGAAATTCTGCTGCTTAAGAAACCTTTCGTGGTCGTTATTCTCTCTGGATGTTACAGGCAACAGTGCCTGGTGCAGACCCGGTGCCTGGGAGTGCCGGGGCAGGGAGCAAGCAAGGGGAAGGCATTTCCATGCACCATCCGAGCCGAGGGCACCAAGAACAGGAGGCCAGGGGGCTTTGAGGACTTCTTCAAGCCTTTACACAAACACACTCCCTAGAGCTCCAGAAATCGCTGGGAGACTTGAGGGCAGGAAGCTGAAAATCTTCCCCATCTTGGTAGGGGCAGCTCAGAGAAGAAGACTATTGGTTTCTATTAATGCGGCTGACTTCTGACCTCCCAGGAGGGAAACTAGCATTAGAAAAAGAGCAAATGCATGAACGGGTTTTGGATGCACTACGAACGAAGGTACCGACGTATTCTCAATTCTCCCCAGGGAAAGAAAAAAAAAAATGAAGAGAAAGTCTCAGAATCATCACTTTCAGAAGCCAGCTCAGAGACCACCTGGAGAAACCTCACTGACCCTCAGTGGTTCCTAGGACTGCAGTTTAGAAGCCACCAGAACCGGGAGTAGCCACCGCCCAGAGCAGCTTCATCCACTATCCGATGCTGCCTCCTTCTGTCAGCCGTTAGCAGGTGAACATGCATTTTCCCCACTAAGGAGCACGGCAGCTAACTTTCGGCATCTGTAGCCAGGGTTTCAGCAGTGTGGCTGCAGGGGCTGTTGGATCTCAGCAGCTCATGACCACCCCCCAATTAGAGAAAAACTTCAAAGACCCATCGCTGGCTTCTCTCCTCATGACAAAAGGGCAGCATGGCCGTGTGTTTTGTTATGCCACCGTTATCATAAATGGCTCATAATCGCCACCATCTCTCTGAAATCAGTTGTTTCTACAATTAATGGCTGATTTCACAGGACATTAACCAGCCCCAGCAACAGTTCATTAACTGCTGGCGAGTGGGAGTAAGCCACCGTTCAGAGGTACTTAAGCTGCCTACAGAAGACTTGCCGATGGTGAGCAGGGCTGTGCGCCCAGGGGACAATAGCAAGGAAGACAGAGTCACGTGCTAGGTGGTGGATCTCAGCAAGACACTTGCAGGGTCTCAGCTGCAGCCTGACGCTGGGGCCAGGCAGGCAAGAAGCAAGAGAACAGAGCTGGGCCCTCAACCTGGTCCATCTCAGGGAGGATGTCGTAATCCCTCGCAAATGGCCCAGAGTCTGACCCATCTCCAAGCTCCGGAGAGAAGGGAAGGTGGGAAGCGGGCAAGGCACAGAGAACGACAGCAGGAGCTTCGGGCGATGGGCAAAGGGGAAAGTGATATCCGATCGTGGAGGGTCCAAGCTATAGCCCTGTCCCCCACACAGGACTCAAAGCTTCGCTAGAGCCAGTGGTGGGCCTTCTGCTCAGCAAAGCACCCCTAGGGCCTAGACCAGTACTGTCATGTGATGAACAGACTGGGGAGAGAGGTTCAAAGCCAGAGCAAGGCGTGCTGGCTCGGAACAGAGACCTGGTCCTGAAGGGAAACGGAGGCAAAACCCTGTGTACGAACAAGGCCGAAAGGAGACCTAGCCAGGCACAGGTTCCAGAGCGCCTGCCTTGGGGCTTCAACTCTCTAACAGCCCCTGCCTCGGTCAAGGGCAGCCTGGGAATCAGACAAGCCCAGGGAAGGCCCCCAGCATGCATCTCCGGGAGAGACGGACTGGGAAGGTCAATCTTCCTTCCCCAAATAGTGCGCGCCCTGCGACGGCCAACAAGACCCCCATCTGGGCCTCTGCTACTCCTCTGGCCTCGCCTCAAGCTCTTCTCTTCCCACCACACTGGCCTCCTCGTGGCTCCTCCTACATGTCATGGTTTTCCCCACGTGGGGGCCTCTGCACACACTGCAGGCCCCTCGTATCCAGTGCGTTTCCCTCCCCTTTAGGTTTCATTGATCCCAACTCATCCCGCAGGCCTGGCTCCGTCACGTTGCCTCAGAGAGGCCTCCTCCCCGTTGGAGACGCTCCCAGCCCTCGGCGTCCTTCGCCGCACTGTTGCAGTCTGCCTGTATCCTGTCCTGGTTTGGTTAACGCTGTCATCCCCACCGGACTGTCAACTGCAGATGCCCACGTGCACTGCATTCGGGCATCGTTCCCCCAGCGCCTAAGACAGTGCCTGGAATGGAGTGGGTTCTCAATACATATTTTTTAAATGAATGAATGCAGATGAATGAGGCCCTTTATTTTCCAGTGAGCAAGCAGATCAGAAAAAAAAACGAGCTGGAGGGATCCGTGGAGCCCTCCAGCAACGGGCTGTCTTCGCAATGTGCGCCTCTGACCACCTTAGGGAGTAGGATGCAGAGGAAAAACCAGCAAACGACGAAGCAAAACATGGGCGGAAATGGCTTGTTTTCATCCCGTGTGTTTTCCTTTGCCTGATCAGGCTGAAATAGCACATTTCCTGGGAGGCCGCGTATCTTTACAGATGAATTCACCACTTTCAAGCATTTGACAAGGGCTGACTCGTTCCCTTCTAAGTTGACATCCTGATGCTGGGTTTCCTGGGTCTCTGGCCTAAAATAAATAAATAAACAAAAGAAATACATTGGAAGCATCTCAAACTGTTAGTAAAGTGAAACTGGAATCCATTGACCTAATCTCTACGATGGGCATTATAAATCATTTTTGAGATTAGTGTGCTTTTTGTTTTTGTTTGTGCCTCTTAAAAATAGAAACGAGAAGAAATGTGCCCCCGGGGGATGCTCACGACTGGCTGGGACCTTTGGAGCTTTGTCATCCACCGGAGGCTCCACGCGGGGCTGAAGGGGCTGGGATTAGGGGCAAAACCAGCAAATGAGCTCAGAAAGGCAGGAACAAAAGCCGAAAGAGATGATCTCACCTCACAGAGCCAAAGGAACAAAGCTCCCACCCAGCCCTCTGTGATGTTGCTTCGGTTCGGTCCCAGCCTTTGTAGCCACAGCTTAACGGTTTACGTGGGTGACGTGCAAGATGCTTTCACGTTCATTAACTCGTTTGATCCTCACAACTCGGGGCAGCCGAGCGGGGCAGGGCTTACTGGGCCCCTTTCACGAAAGGAGAAAACAGAAGCTCGGCTTTCAAGTGACGGTGACCCAGCCAGGGCTTGACACCCACTCTTTTTGACCCCCTAATCAGTTTTCATTGTCCTGAGTAAATCTTCCTCCCAGCTTCAAACTAAAATACTATTACCAGCTAATACTTATTGAGGGCTTACTGTGTAATGCCAGGGACTATGCAAAGTATTTTATACACATTATCGTATTAACCCCTCTCGATAACACCATGAAGGTACGTATTAGTTTCACGTGGCTGCTATAACAAATTGCCACAAACGTGGTAGCTTCAAACAACAAAAATTTATTCTCTGAAATCCCTGGAAGCCGAAAGTCCAAAAGCAGTTTCACTGAGCTAAATTCAGAGTATTGGCAGAGCTGGATTCTTCTGGTGGCTCCAGGGAGAATCCATTCCTTGTTTCAACTTCTGGTGGCTGCTGGAATTCTTTGGGTTGTAGCCGTATCACCCCAATCTTCAAAGCTCTCTCGGTTCCATCTTCATCTCTGCATTCTCTTCTCCTCTGTGTGTCTGAAACTTCCTTCTGCCTCCCTCACCTAAGGACCCTGTGCTGGCATTAACAGCCACCCTGATAACCCAGGATGATCTCCCCATCTCAACATTCTTAACTTAATCACATCTGCAAAGACTCTTTTTCCAGATAAGCTAACATTTGCAGGCTTTGAGGATGAGGACATGGATATCTTGGGGGTTGCGGGGGTGGGGGGGATTTTCAGCCCATGGCAAGTAGGTGATGTTGTTATCCCCATTTGTAGCAAGAGGAAACTGAGGCATGGAGAGATGAAATCATACGTTCGAGGTCATGCAGCCAGGACAGGTGAAACTAGGACTTAAACCCACTGAGCTCTACTATCTCCCTAACTAGCCCATAACTTGGGCAATCATCTTAAAGAAATAGAATAAAAGACAACTCCAAAGAGAGTCTGATTATTTGCCCCTAAGCATCAGATTGGCAGTTAGCAGGAAACAATCTTCATTCTGGTAGAACAGACCCAGGAGAGGCTAGGAATTCATGACTCCTACAAAAAGAGAGATTATTTTGCTTTGGAGCTACTGTCCTATGGAAATGTATTACAAAGTAAAGTCTTATAACTCTAATAAAAACAATTTCCACTTTACATCCAAGCAGGTAATGGGAATCCCAGGGTGACCCAGCTTTGCAACAGCTTCCAGAATGTGTACCCAGCTAAGAACTATATATGTATAGATAGAGTTGAGAGGAGGCAGAGAGAGAATGAGTCGCTCAGGACTGATAGGAACCTCAGAGACTGGACCCTTTGCCACTGGCTCAGGAAGGAGGTGATTTCCAGCTCCTCTTGCTTCTCCGTTATGGACCTAGGTACAGCAGGCCCAAAAGTGATAGCCCTTGTGAAAAATGGAATGGGCGTGTGTATTGACTCAACCTCAGGTCTCAGATCCTGTAGGATCAGCTTCGATTAGTGACAATTCATCTTCCTGGGTTTCCAAATTGAGCCGAGCCATCCCCAGCCCAGTACCTGCACTATGGTCAAGGGATTCGACATTTCAGAAGGATAAATGGGAAACAAGAACATGAGGTGAAAACAAGAAACAAGACAAAAACAAGTCAGGAGCAAATGAGATTAAGAGGAGAAGGAATTATTTCAGACTACTTCTCTTTCCGTGGGCAGAGGACAAGGCGTTGATGTTTGGGATGGATGTTATACCACCCAAGAAGCAAACAAGTCTCAAGGAGCCTCTTTCGGGCCATACCGAGTTACTACCCATGATTTCAAGGGATACAACTAAATCACACAACACAACTTTCAGAAGCCGGGGTGGCCACAGTGTCAGTTCACTGTCTCTGCGACTGGAGTCACACATTTTCCCCAACATACAAACATGTCCCTTGAGGCCACAGCATCTAAGCAGCAGAAAGAAGCCCAGTCGACCCCAAACCTTTAGGGAAGGCTCCCAAGCACATTTTGTATTAGGATTAGAGATCAGGGTTTGAGTCCCTTGTGGACTCCCCGACCTTCTGAAGAACCAGGGTAGCTAAAACAGGAACAAAGTCAATCACGTGCCGCCGTAAGTCAGAGGATATTTCTGACTTTGCATTTTCTTACCCATGTAATGGGCTTAGGAATCTCCACCCTGATCTTGAAGAAGTTCTTGTGAAGAATACATAAATGAGCATGCTCTGTAAATTATCATGGGCTTGGACTATAGATTTTTCACCAAGGAAAGGATAAGCAGCAGGGAAAAAAAGATTATTTTCAAAATCAGTTTCACATTTTATAAAAACATGTATTACGATATTCAAGTATAGTTTCATTGGAGTTGAGTAAAGGGGTCTTTTAAAATTAAAGCTTGTGCTCATCCCCTGCATTAGGACAACAGTTCTATCCATCAAAGTAAGCCACCCGTGTCAGCCAGAAACTGGCTTCTGAGTCAGAGTTCACACTCCCACTATAATATTCGCCCCTCACCCATATTATCCAACAAGAAGACATGTGCAACTTACCAATTTGCAGATACATCCATTTTTTTGGCTCCAAAGACAAGACCTAGGCAACTTGAATTCCTGGGCCTTGCTCTTGCAGAATTCAGACAACATCCACCCTGCTAGAAGAATCCTCACCACTGCCTGTCTAGATGGTCGGGTAGGGTGAAGTCAGCTCCAAAGCCAAGGCAAGACAGGAGACAATTCCTTCTCTCCCACCCCAACAAGGAGTTCTGAAGATGGAACTAAGCATAATGTTTCTGTAAGATAGTGACTAACATACAGGGTATTTGTGAAACTTTGAAAAAGGGTTTCCCTCGGGGTGGAAAAATTGGAAAAAGATGCACTGTTTTCTGGGTAAACACAGTCCTGTATCAGGTCCCCAGATTGGACAAGATCCGAAGTGTCTTTTTTCCCCCCTTTAGTCTGCAAGGTTCTTGCCTGTTGAATACTCATGGGGAAAGGGATGGGATTTCTACCCATTCCTTAGCCATGCCGGCCACTTGCACAACTTTGCCTTTGACTTCCCTGTGCCAGAAATGTCCTGTCCCCAGTCCTCACCCACTCACTTTTTTATCTGGAAAACTCCTATTCATCCTTCAAGATCCAACAAAAGTAACCCCTTAGGCGAAGGCTTATTTCTCCCATAAGTTTCCCACCACCACTCTCACTCTACTACAAGCCCTATGAAGGCAGGAACCTGTCTTTTTCATCACTTTTGGCTCCCAGGGGCTAGCCCAGTGCCTAGCACATAAGTAATTGCTTATATTGGTTGGTTGGAAGAAGGAATCGGTTTTTAAGCTCCAACAGCACTCTGTATGTATCTCGATAAGTGTTCAATGCCCCATGTCAGAGCATATACCGCCTTGTACTATAAAAGCAAGATATTGAAGGGAAGCGTTTATGCCTTTTAAGTTGTGCATCCCCCAAATCCAGCACAGAGCTTGGCAGAGCCCACGTGCTCAGAAAGGGCCTGTCAATCCAAAGGTTTCCAAAGCATGGACATAAAATAGCGAGCTGCTTCAAAATCTCTACTTGCAGCGACCTCTGCCACGCCCATCACTCGGAACAAGAAAAATGGAAGGTTGGTGCCCCTCTCTGGGGCTGACTAATGGCTTTCCTTAGGCATGAGAACCTGCTCCGGAGGTTTGCATCTGTTCCCCTGACCTTCTGAAGGAGAGGCCAGGCAGACTCCGGACCTGGAAGGCGCTGCAGACAGGATTAGGTTTCCTTACTTCCCCGTCTGCAAACTTTGTTGACTGTAGCTTTAAATATTTATGACCCATGCAGGAAGTTTGGCTGGAACAGAGAAGATCTGTGTGGAGGATCCGCTTCCCTCCGAGCCGGGTGTGAGCAGAGTGCGCGCTCAGCACTGCGCTCCTTCCCGAGACTGCGCCAGCCCCAAATGCCAGCCCCAGGCGCGGTGGGTGGGGGTGACTGTGTGGGGATTTTAAAGGATGGTTTTGTTCTCATCCATAAGCTATTTTTCTTATTCTAAAAGATGTACTATTGACCCAATCATGGAACACAGACACAATGCATAAAATTGTCTCTCAACCCATCCCTCCTCAGAGGGACATGGCCATTGTGTAAAAAGGCACAAAAGATTTGATTGGGGCCCAAAATTCCAAGTCGATGCTGAGTAGGCTGGAGAAGTTAGAAGTAGGATGCCTCGGAGAGATGATGTATTTTCTGTCTCTCTTTTTTTTTTTTTTTTTTTTTAAGGAGAAAGAAGGAATCTTCCAGATAGGGCCTGCCCGATAGTTCCCAGCAGAAATACTGCAAGGAAGATAAGTCCCAACAATCACCACTGTTTATGCAAAATCTCTGGCAAGCGGCATCCAACTCAGCGAGTTTTCAAATATGCATCACCCCACCACAATATTAGCCTCCCCCACACCATTTCCCGCTAGTGGATTTTGTTTAGGATCGTTTTCATGATTTGCACTCGTTTGGTAAGCAATGTGAGGACCGACTCCAAAAGAAAAGCTAATCAGAGCTCTACCCAGAGACCCTGCAATCGAAATCAGATGTGCTGTAGGAAAAATTAATGGAAACACAGAAAGGGAAGGGCTTGTTGCTGATTTCACAGCAGAGAGGAGTTGCTGACGGGAGGGCATCGTCTCTGAGCAGAGGGTCTGCGGGAATTCCAGCTGTGCATTGTAGTTATCATGCATGAGGCAACATCAGGATGAAACACAGAACACGCGTGGGCCCCGAACATCAGGGTAAAGAAAGGGTGTTTGGGAAAGAGGGCGAAATAGCAAAATGGTTTGGACTGCCTACGAATAGCTGTGAATAACTACTCAAAGGGATCAGAGAAGACACTGAGATCCTGGCTTTGTCTTTCAGGCAGCTCCGTTGAGCAGAGCAGATTTAGTGAGAACTGGCTAAGTCATGTGGTGGTAAAAATAAAACAACACAAGCAAAACAGGGACACTGGACAGCACCCCCTGGAAGTCATCTTTGTTTCTGGCTCAGCTCGTGAGGAACCTCATAGGTGAAAATGTGACTTGGAGTGTAAATTAACGGGGGTCTCGTGAGCTGTGAAATCATGGAAGAAACAAGATCTCCCGCAACTGTGGAGGTGTGTGCCAACGACAGGAATGGAAAGAGCCATAATGTTTTTAAACTCACAAAGGGTACCATCTGCGTTCACTGGGTAATTCTACGTGTTAGAAAGGGACTTTTTCATCCACAAAAAAAAAAAAAAAATTAAAAAACTTATTTGGCCTGCCATAAATTACAATTGTAGCTAATTGGTGGGCATGAAGTTAAGCCGCAACTCAAAGATAAAGATGCACCCGAAAATCAGCAAAGCCTAAATCATCCTTTGATAAAATGTAACTCTGATATTAGTGATCTTTTTCCTAATTTTTTTGGCAATCTCTTTCAATTTCAGGATCAGTTAAAATGGCACGACTTAGAGATTAAAACATCTCAGGAGCTTAGTTTCGCACAGCTCTGGTCTTCCCCCAGCTATTTCTGTATCTCGTTTCACATGTTTCTACACGTACACTGATGATGTTTAAAGATACACATATATGTGTGGATAAAACACACATTATGGTCCACATATAGACGCTAATAGTTCCTATATCCATTCACCCAAATCAGATTGGAGATAATTAGCACATTTAGTAGCTTTCAGCCAAAGGAACAAGGTGCACTATAAAGGTGCTTTATCAAGGTGGCCTAATAAAGGATTCATTTAAAAAGGAATCTCAAAAACATGCACACGGTATCACCAGCTAAATGTCATACATTTTCTTCCATATAGCCTGTCCCCTGCCTTTAAAAATATAAATCGAGAGCTGTTCAATTTTCAAATTCAATTTATAAATTGTTCCGCTATGCTCTGTAACCACCATTAATAAATGATAATTGACTTTACCATTCTGTAACCACCTTCGTTTCACTCGGGATACGTAGTCAATTATCTGGCAATAATGACGGCCACGTGCTACGTTACTGCTTAATTTCACAGGCCTGGGGTCCATTTCAGATAAAGAGAGAACGCGGGCAAAAATGGCACGTTTCCCCTTTTATTTAACATAGCTGCATTTCAAAGTCGCCGTCAGAGACGCTAAGAGGTGGCCAGGGAAAGGAGCCAGCCGCGTGCATTTTTCTGCAGGCGGCAGAGAGCGGAGCGCAGGTGCGCACGACCTGCCTGAACGGCGTTCGCCCAAACCAGAAAAGAACATCTTCAGGGACAGCGAGGCATCCCTTATCCCACGCCGGTAAACCAGCCTGGTGACCTCTGGACGACAAGGGAAATCAGATGCTGGCCCTGCAGAGAGAGAAGGGGCGCGACTCTGTTGTAGGCAGAATTCCAATCCCGCCCCGAGGAGCTGCTTTTTCATTTCACGGGTGCCCTTTCCTGGTCACCCTGACCTGCCGCTGCATTCCCCAGCTGCTCAACTTTCATCTCCGTGTACAGAGGACACAGCTGCCTCTTCTAGCTGTGTTCTGAGGGAGCGTTTCTCCTGAAGGCTTTTATGAAATGAGGGGGCTGTTTCCTCGCTGAGAGGTGGCCCTGCAGTACACCTGGAAGTGCCTGCCGCTGGGATGGTAACACAGACCCGGAAGACTCAGGGGGTGACTGGCTCTGGCTTCTCCCTCCAACACGAGTGACCTTCAGCCATTTCAGGAGGTGCTAAGGTCTGAATTGTGCCCCCTCCCTGTTCATATGCTGTGGCCTTAACCCCCACGGTGATGGCGTTTGGAGATGGGGCCTCTGGGAGGCGATGAGGTTTAGCTGCAGTCATGAGGGTGGAGTCCCCGTGATGGGAGTGGCGCCTTTGTAAGAAGAGACCAGAGCTCGGGGGCTGTCTCTCTGTCATCGAAGGACAGAACAAGAAGTTGGTAGCTGTGATACAGGAAAGTGGACCCCAACGCTGGGGTCCGGCCTGAAGGCCAAGTGGGTTCTTGGCTTTGCACAGGAAAGCATGCAAAGCGAGCCGACAGAGAAAAGCAAAAGCAAGTTCACTGAAGTAACGGAGAAACGGAAGGCAGGATGCTCCAAAGGCAGAGCGGCTTCTGTCCCAGAGCAACAGAGCAGCACCTGCTGACTTTCCAGGGTCTTATTTTATACCTTCTATTTAATTTTGTGTTAAGCAGAGGGAGGGTTATTCGTAAGGTTTCAGAAAAGGGGTGGGGAGTTCCTGGAACTGAGAGTCCCTCTCCTTTCTAAACTAGGGTAACTTCCGGGAGTCGCCAGGGCATTTGTAAACTGTCATGGCACTGGTGGGAGTTTCTTTTAGTAGCTAATGCGTTACAAGCAGGGTATAATGAGCAGCAAGGGTAACCTGAGGGGTTTTGTCACCATCTTAGTTCTAAGCTGGTTTTGGCCGGTTTCTCCACCACCTCCTGTTTTATCAGAGACCTTGGTTGGGGTCTGATGACTCCTTACTGAGCAGGACCCACGGGTTCCCTATCTCAGCTGTCTGCAAACCAGCAAGTGGGCCGTCACCAAGAACCCGACCATGCTGGCACCCTGATCTCAGACTTCTACCTCCTGAACTGTAAAAAATAAATGTCTGTTGTCCAGCCACCCCGTCTATTGTAATTTGTTATAACAGCCCAAGTGAACTGAGACAGGAAGTTAAAAAAAAAAAAAACTTGAAATAAAAATTTCGTTACGAATGACAAACATCTGGTATTCTGTTCACAGGAATAAATGCTTCAGGACAAAGCGAGTGAGACCACGTCTGAATCCCAACTCCAGCTGTTACTCACTGGCAAGTGACTTGGCTTTTCTAGATCTTAGTTAAGTCGTCTATAAACCACAAATGATCCCCCCAGCCCACGTACCCACCTCAGAGGGTTGGAATGAAAAAGCGTCAAGACTCATAAACGTTTAGCACGGTATTAGCACTGAGTAAATTCTCAATGAACATAATCAAGGTTCCCAACGAGCTCGGAAGGAAGATTGCCCTGAGAAAGAATACAAGCAGCTGCACCTTCAGGAAATAAAACAATCCCTAGTGACCATCAAGGTACCAAACACCCGGAACTAGTAAGGATACTGCACTTCTCCTGAGATTCTACTCCCAAGTGCAGCATCTCCTCTGACTGCTCCGTGGTCCCAGACAAACACCAAAACCCCAACCCACTGATGAAGTTGACGATTTGTCTCTCTGACATCCAAATAGGAGCTCACCCTCCTTCCTCACCCCACACCCCGAACCCCACTGTCCACCAGCGACTCTGTTTTCATTTCGCCATCAACATCTGGTGCCTCTAATTCTATCAACACCCAAACATATGGAAGGAACAACAAGACCCAGCGACGTGCACCATTATTTTTAAAAAACAAACCAGGTCCTAAATACCAATTGATTGCTAAAAGGGCACTTACTGAGGTTTATTAAGTACATAGAACATAAATCTGCTTGGCATGTAATTAATTCAAAATTACAGAAACACTAAATGTGTAATTAAATCTACACGGAATGTTTAGGGCTTTTGCTGGCATTTACAATGGAAGCTACGGGAAATTTATTAGCTAGCAATTTATTGCTCAAAAATACTCGCAAATCAGGAGTATGTTGATTGAAATCTAGCTTGTTGTCAATCTGATGTTATAGGCCAATTAAAGGTTCAAAGCCTTCCAAACCAGTGGCCAAACACCAGAGTGTTCCTAGGAATAGAGTTCGACAGTTACAGCTAAGTTTGCCCTTTACCTTCAATCTCAGCAAGATGTCTTTATTCCCCTGGATGACAAGCACACGAGGCACGTTACTTAAATACTTACTGGACACGTTACAGTGTGATCCATAGGAGACCTAGGTGAGATAAAAGCAATGTTATATTTGGAATTCTCGCCAACTGACGAACTTCACTGTGTTTCACCAGAATAAAGTATTTTTTTCTGGCTCACTTTTAGTCAAACGTATAATATGTAACATGGGCAAAATGAAGGAATCTAAAGTCATTCCAGAATCTTTCCCACTCATTTCTAGACTCTGCAGCAGGTTGGGGCAAGAGAGGACTATCCGTGGTCGAGAGCTGACCCGGCCATCCTTCCATGTGTCATACGTCTCATCGGTCACCATGGGCACAGGTGGTCTGGGGTGCCCTTCAGAAACAACCCCATGGGTGCCTCCTCTGCAAGCACCTGGAAGGCTTTCAGAGTAGAGCAGCCAGGTGGCGCACCAAAGCGGGTAAACCTGGAGAGAACTATGCCTTCTGGGGGCCCAGTCTCCAATGCTTTATTTGACAATTTGCTCAGAAATGTTTCTGCCATCGTTTGCTACATCTGAGAAGCTGGAGGTTCTGAGCACAATACTTTTGAGAAGAATCCTCCAAACCTTTAGATTAGGAGGGACTGGGGTTTCTATTCCTTCCATCTGTGTATATTAGAATTGCATTTGGCTGTAAGCAACATAAAACCCAACTACTAATATCTTTAAAAGCAGGAGTGTACTTTTTCCTTACACAGAAAACACCTGGAGAAATGTGGTCAAGGGCTCATGCAAAGTCTCTACAACACGATGCCCAACCTTTCTCTATTGTTTGCTCTGTCATTTCATTGTTCGTTTATCACTTCATGCCACAAAATGGCTACTGCAGTTCCAGCCATCATATTTACACTCCAGCAGGGATGAGGAGGAAGAGGAAACACTTTATCATGTGGCCA
>RJWJ010025794.1:0-23555 GCA_004363605.1 Indri indri | reverse complement strand
AGTGACTGAACATCACATAAGTGTACATATAAAAATAGCATCTATTGGATGTCGGGTAGGGAGAGAGGGGGATGGGGGAGGGGCGAGGGGGAGGAGGGGACGGATATATGCATACACAAAGGGTGCAATGCGCACCCTCCGAGAGATGGACATGCTTGGGACTGGGACTTGGGGGGAAGGGGGGGCAAGGGCATCATACGTAACCTAAACACCTGTACCCCTATAAACAACAAAAAATAAAAAAAAATAAAAAAATAAAAAAATAAAAAGAGAAACAAATTACATTCATTAAATAGTGGTAATCGAAGGCTAAGGGATTTGCAAATGTGATAGTTTCTGTTCCTACAACTGTGGAGATTGTGGTCGTTGTGAAAATGAATCCTAGCTGGCATTAGAATCATGGGGAATTTTTTAACATGCATAAACCCAAGCCCAAACTTAACAGCAATTCTGATTTAATTGATCTGGATTGGGATCTAAGCATCAGTAGTTAAGATGATTGAAATATATAGCCAAAGCTAAATACCACTATGATCTTAAAATCAACATCTCTTGTTTTGTATCAATACGGAAAGAGCAGAGATTACCTGAGGTTCCAGCTTAGCCATATTGAACCACTTGTCTTAATTGGTAAAGTCATTTAAACTTTCTAAATTTCAGTTTCATCATCTACAAAATAAGGATAAAATACCTACTGCATTTAGTTATTGATGAAGAATAAATGAAATAAGTGTATCCATTCACTCACTTCTTCACTCTTTCATTCATTATTTTATTCATGCACTTGGCAAATACTTACTGATCACCCACCACGTGCTAAGCACTGTTATAGGCCATGTGGACAGAGCAGTGACCAAGATAGACCAATTTCTGCTCTCACAGGACTTAGCAAAGTCCTGGGAATATGATACATGTTCAATAAATGCTTAATACAACTGCTATACAAACTAGAGACAATAATGGTTACTTGCACAATGTGAAATTATAAAATAGAAGGCAATATGCTTTGTATATGTCAAAGGAATATTTGAATTAATAATTATACTTGTTTTTATGGTTATAACTGATATATTAATATGACCAATATTATAAATTTGAAGATTCATTTTTTTCCCTTTTCTGTCCACAGCCCCAAAGGATGATATAAACATGGAATCAAAGAATTTAAGAATTGAAGGGGATCTTAGGGATCATTGACTAAAACACCCTCATTGTACAGATGAGAGCTCCACAGCCCTCAGGAGTAAAGTTCCCTTCTATTAGACTTGTTAGCTCCTTCAGGTCAGACAGGTAGTATTTTTCCTCAGTGAATCCTGCACTGTGCTTGGTCAGTACCTTACAGAATGTAGGTTCTGAATAAATGTTTGTAGACTAAGAGAATGAATAAAAAAAATGTGTAAATAAAAGTCAATAGTAATTTTTGCTCAAGGAATGCACATTTAATATTAGACAGCACAATGGGCAGCTTTTCAATATGGTATTTTAAAGCATAACAAAAAGCCTATAAATATCTCATCTTCTCTGAAATAGCACCATATGTAACCATGGTATAATATTAAATAAATTTTATAACAAATAAGCCCCTTTTCAATGTAAATTAATAAATTTCCTTTTCATATTATTTTTAGCTATCTAGGTCCTTAGCCTTTACTTAATGATGATGCACTTGATTAAATAAAATGAAAGAAAAATGAAAGTTCTTTCAGACATTAAAATGAATAATGAGTTTAGACTTAATCCAAAAGCAATTTGACTTTAAACATTCATATGAAATTAAATGAGCCATTGAATTTGCTATATAAGCAAGCATTAATCTTATCAAGCTATGAAAACTAGAAAGTTATACAGTGACCCATTAATTTCAGAGCCTAATACAAGGTCTGTTTAATGTCTACACTCCATTAAAAAGTCTTATTCCACAATATAAGTGCTTTTTCATAAAAGTTTAAACCCCAATTCATTTTTTTTACTGCTCCAATCATGTGATAATCGACTCTGACAAGATTATGGCTGCAAATTTGAATACAGTATGTAATGTCATGTGAAACAAATTTTGTTCATGGCCAGCTTCCATCAAAAAGTAGGACATTTATATCACTGGCAGGAATGTGCACATAAATTATTCCAGCCCACTCCCCCTCCATTCAAGGGTGTTTCCTTTAGATAAAGTAGTTTGTAATTCCCCCATTAAGTGAATACATATTCCTGTTACATAGAAGCAAAATTCTTTCACAGAATCACACAAGCCAAAAGTAGCATTCCTGTACACATGAATCATAAACTACAAGCAAATACAGTGCCAAAATCAAGTAACATACGTTTATGTTTACACATTTAAAATTTATCCATGTAAAAAAACAGAATCATAATTTCATTGGAAATTTTCATATCCCAATTTTTAGCTCCATGTGCAACCAGCCTATTTTATGCTTGAAACCATAGTTGAATAAAAGTTAAAGAAGAAAGAGTAAAAGGAAAGCAGTGTTGTATTTATTACTTTATAAGATATTTAGATATAAGATGACAAATCTATAAGGCCATTCTACATGCATCTCATCTTGAATGGCATTTCATTTTCACAGCATCAATGTTGGAAGATATGGGGGAGAGGGGAAAACAGGTAGAAAAAGGTTTTTTGCTGGCAGGTAGGGTCATTATCAATTTTATTATATGCCATATGACAAACTGATCAATTATTGCCTAATAATGAAGATGGAGCCAAGAAAGCGGAATGCGTTGAGAATGTGATCAAAGTGGTATGGACTCACGTGTATTACTTGTTTCATTGTACTGGGATTAGATTAATAAATTACATAGTTTACATATCTTAAATCCTCATTAATAAATATTACTTCTTATTATTTAGAGACTGGTTAATAATTCACAAGAGGCTTGATATTTGATCTCTAAAATTTACAGCAGTAAATTTAAATAATGAAGTATATTATTAATGAAGAAGGATTTTGTGGTCTAAGAGAGCAAACCATTGCAGAATTTTTTTAACAAAATGAGCATGGCTTACAATATAAATCTATTCATTCATCCTTGGGCTGGCACTCAAGATCTCTATGATCTGTCTCCTATACATAATATAGGCTTGTTGGTTTGACTTTTTTCTGTGTCATTCATTCAGTCAGGGGGTCATTCATATCATTTGAGATTTAATAGTTTAACTTCATCTCTGTGTTTAGTCACCTCCCCAGTCTAGTGCATGACTGGCTTCCAGGGCATATGGCCACTCAAGACCTGCTCCTACTCCTGTGGTGGCTTAAGTTGGCCCAAGTGCTGTCCCACCCAGCATAGCACAGCACTCCCAAAGGGAAGCTTACAGGAAGCTAAGCAAAGGTATATTTTATTTCTTTGTATTCATCACAAAACTTAAAGCTACTTTTCACAAATTTTAAGTATTCATAGACACTTGATGGTGGGTACCTCAACATTTTGGGTTTTCCTTTAAAAAGAAAGGAAGGTACACAATTTTTCACTTTGAAATTGTGTAAACATGAGTTTTTGGAGTTAAAAAATACTTTTAAATAAAAGAGTTGAATATCCAGCATACTTCTATCTATGACACCCTGGAAAGTTGTCACAATTGTAAATATTTCCTAATTGGAGAACCGAACCCCTTTCATATTTTGGAGCAGACCTTCTTTTTGTGAGTCTTAGTGGAATGCAAGGCTACCCAATATCCTTCCTATAAGTTATCATTTTTTCATAAGTTAGCCAGAGTTGTTTCCTGGCACCTACAACAAAGAACTCTGAGTGGCACATTACCTCTTTTGTAGTTCATTTCCCCTTCTCTAAAATTGGGTATGTTATGACCTATATTGCCTACCTCATAGGATTAAAGGAATCAATGACATAGTAGAAATAAAATTACCTATATTAGAATTGCCATGTAGTTAATCTTCCACAGTAGTTTCTTCTTTCCTCTTAACATTTTCTGAAGACATTGAAGAGAAGCCCATTTTTAGAAAATCTACTTTTTTGTAAAAATGGAAATGATCTGTTCTTAAACTGCTGTCATGAAGACCAAGTGAAATCATGTATCTCAAAATAACCTACCATTGTTTAGCATATTATAAGCACTCAAAAACATTTTTCTTCTTTACTCTTAATAAGAGAAAAAGAGTGATCCAATTTCAGACATTATAACAATTATTGGCCATCCAAAACCATACAATATCTATTTGAATATACTTGGCATGCATAATCAAAGCCATATCAGAAAAGAGAAATATTGTGTATTGGTAGTAAGCTGGAAATATAGTCGCATTTTCCTGGTCTATGTTCTCTTATTAGCTATAGAATATTTTTAAGTCACTTAACCTCTTTTATCCTCAGTTCCTTCATTTGTAAAATAGGTATAATTACATCTCCCTCTCAGAGTTACAGTTAGGATTGAAATGCATTAAATACAACATGCGTGGACATGTTCATGAACTCTTAATTATTATGCACAGACTATCATCATCATCAACTTAATTTTATTGAGATATATCTGCTCTAAGAACCATCATATATACACACACACATTAATTTTTCTCAGCTACTACAAATACATCAGGCTGAAGAAAAATACGAGTATAACTATGTATATGGATATTAATTGTTCTCTTGCCAAAATTCTCAGCACCAAGAGATATTGCTAGAAATGTACTGGTCACTTGTTTAAGAACAAGACAGTGTTGCTAGGACTCCATTCGACACCAGGAATTAAACTGACAGAGCCATGTTAATTTCAAGCTTCACTAGCCCTTGGGTAAGCACACCTATGGAGACCACATATTAGCGAAGCACATATTCACCATTATCCAACTTTGTGCAGGAAAGGTTTTACCATAGTGACACTTACTCCCATTATCCCATGGACTTCTTACTTGGAATAAGTCAGATTTTCTTTGGCAACTCAGTCTTGACTCTTATTCCAAGTTAAGATAATCAATTGAAGGTACTACATTTGCTAAGTAGCATCAATCAACATTTTTAGGTAATAAACTAACAACAGATAGATGATAGATAATAGACAGATGATAGATATTGATTGACCAAGAGATAGATTAATCGTGTCTGGTAAAGTTTTAGCTACAGATTCTAAGCTATGCAAGCTGTGGAAAATTTCATTCTTCAGTTTGTTCCAAATCAATGATTTCTAAAAACATGGCCTCTGAGAAAATGTACTTTCAATCAATAAAGCTCAAACTAAACAGTCCTTGAAGGCAATTCATTAAACATAACAGATTTAGGTGAAACAATTTCCTTAATGTGGAAAATTATAACTAAAGAATAAGGCAAAACCACGAGAAAAATTTAGATATTTTTCATTAGTCTTTCTTCAGGGCATTATAAATTATGTATTTTTAAATAAAATCATTGAAATCACTTTTTTAGGTACTCTACATAAAAACTATTACTCTAAAACAGTGTGTTCATCATTCAAGGATGCTATCAGGGGAAACACCTATGTGAGAGAAAATGAGGAAAGAACTAGAAAGCCTGGGAAAACCATCAGAACACTAAGCAAATGAAGGAGATGCCTCTTTGAGGCATCCTAGACTGCCATGAAGTTATATGAATTTTTGGCAAGCCCACTGGAGAGCCAAAGTCGTCATCAGAGGAGTCCCATGTCTCCCTGGTAAGGGCCCGCCTTGGTATCCTGCCACATCATTCACAGCTGGTGGGAAACCTCATCTGGTCACAAGAGCTGCTATGGATTACAGAGCACAACAGCTGGTTCCCTTGGTCAATTGCATTTGGAAATCTGCAAGGCAAAATCTCATGGCTGCCACAAGGGATAAAATGAGGTTTCCAACTTTTTAAAAATTTCCTTTTTTATTTATTTTATTGATATGATGATTAATGTGGAAAGCAGTTCTGTAGTAATTAACAAATACACCATCAGGAAATATCCTCATTTGCTCCATATTTTCAGCTATTATATTTGATAAGACCTGATCTTTGAAACAATGGTTTGGTGATTGAGGAAAACATCCTCTGCCTGTCTCTTTCCCTGTTCCCTCACAAGAAGAAGGGGCTGTTAAAACATTGTGTCAATGTCCAGAACACAAATTGCTCTGTGTTTATTAATGGACAAGATGACTATTGCATCAAACAGTAACCCACGTGGGTGTGTCTCACTCTCATCTTTCGTTTCCTTCCTCAGTGTGACTGGGTTGGCAAACTGACGAAGAGACTGTCACTGCAGAGTTCCCTCACTGTTGTTTTATTCTTCTACGTAGTGAAGCAATCCATAGGGTAGTAAGGCTCTGAGGTCTAGATCTGGGATTCAGAGAAACTGGCAGTCTCAGTTAAGCCTTAAACCTAAGACATATGCTCCAAGTCTGCTTTCCCAAAATGCTGCCCTGAGGAGCACTGAACCCTGGTCCAACCAACAATGCAGTGGTATCATTCATCATGTTCACTTCTTTTGCAGGAACCTCAAAAAGAAGGAGATTCCCAGAAATGTAATTCCATTTTAGTGCTCACCAAACTATAACTTAGTATCACCCAAAACCTTCGAATATGAATAATATACAATACAAAATAAAAATTATAACACAACATAAATATCACAATCTATATTAAATACCTAAATGTCATTACATACTTGAGACCATCTGAGATCCAGATCAGTTTCATCACATATGTTACAATGTGAAAATTTCTAGCATTTTGATGAATGAGTTATTTGAGAATTAATTACATAACTGATTTTTTATGTCTTCCTTTTTAGAAATTATGATTTAAAATATCTATGTCTAATCAGTAGAACTTTTAAAACAAATCAGAATGAAAGGTTGATATTTAAATATGTTTATCCTCTGAAGCAGGTGTTCTCATTGACATACTATACCCTGACTCACAAATGTAAGATCAATATAAAATTGCAGATCTCAAGGAAAGGGAGAATTTTAGAGTGGCAACATACATGATAAACAGAAATACAATATTCACATATTAAATCCTAGCATTACCATGAGCCTTTCTTCATAGGGTACCCTCAATGCTAGTTTTGTACAGAGATTTTATGAATTTTCATAAGTGACTATATATACAGACATATATATATATAATTTATTGAGAGCAATGTCATTGAGAGTAATCATATCAATGGCTAAGTTACCTTTTGTTACAAGGCTGAAACCCAAGGTCCTTGTAAACTACTAAACTAGATAACTCAGACCCATACATCTAGGTGAAGACATATGAGTTCTGGCCAGTGGAATATGTGTTGAAGTGATATATGCCGTTTCCAGGCCTAGACCCTTAAACCCAGTATTGGCTCTTGGAAAGTCAGCAGTAGGGGTGGGAAGAGCCTTGTGTGTAGCATTTGCCAGTTTCCATGGTGTAAATACTCCCACCACAACTGAGTTCAAGGTACCAACATAACATCATTGAATGAGAAGTTAGGAGAGATGTATTACACAGTACAGTTGACCCTCTGTATCTATGGGTTCAACCAGTGGCAAATCAAAAATATTCCAAAAAAACAACACATAACAATAGAGCAATAAAAAATACAAATAACAGTATAATATAATTTACATAGCATTTACATTCCATTAGGTATTATAACTGATCTAGATATGATTTAAAGCATAAGGGAGGAGGTGTATAAGTTATATGCAAACACTATTTCATTTTATATAAGAGACTTGAGCCTCGTAGATTTTGGTATCTCCTGCAGTCCTGGAACCAATTCCCTGCAGATACTGAGGGATAATTATATTTCTACCATATAGATACAATAGATGTAAATAACCTAAAGACTATAGGTAATATTAATAGTAAAATTTATTAATATAATTGGGAAACGGTTTTATTTTTTTCTGTTTTTATTTTTTATTTGTTCTCTTTTCTGCATTTTTTTACTGACTGGGTTACTTCTAAATCCTTTCCTTCATGTTCTGAAATTCTTTCTTCTGCTTGGTCTAGTCTGTTGTTAAAGCTTTCTGATATATTTTGCAATTCCCTAAATGACTCTTTCTTTAACTTTTATTATCTCTTTTTAAATGTTATCTCTTTAGGGAATTTCTCATTTGTCCTGAATCTTTTTGTTGTTGTTGTTGTTGTGCTGTTTCTTTGAGATGGTTTTTTTGACATCTCCTCAATTCCATTCATTTTACTTGCCATCCATAATCTCAATTCCATATCTCTCATTTCAACAACTTCCTTTTGGTTGAAGCTAACTCATTACTGGAAAGCTGTTGTGATCCTTTGGGGGTGGTGAGACAGCCTGATTTTTTATGTTGCTGGAGTTTTTATGCTGGTGCCTTCTCATCTGGGGCCACTTCTCTCAGCTCAAAACAGACAGCAGATATGGTACACCTGTCCTCTGCTGAGACCTGTGTTGCTCAATGAAGATAGTGATGGGTCCCAGATAGTGTGCTTGGACCTTACTCTAGAAGCTTGACCAGGCAGGAGAGGGGCAGATACACTGTGAGCCTTTAAACACAGGGTCCATGAAGGGTGTAGCACAGGGCATAACAGGTGTTAAGAGTGTAGCGGCCCCACAGGCCCACGGGGCATGGGGTAGTGTGGCTCCCAGTGTGGAGCAAGCCAGCAGGTCACAGCCCACATGCAGGCTAGAGCAGGACCCCCTAACAGAGTGGACCCCATTGGGCAGGGCACCTACTTGGGATGGAGCAGGTCCATGGGGTGTACCCAAGGTGGCCGCAGGCCAGGGCATGCAGCAGGGCAGGGAGCATGCAAGGTGTGGCACCCAGGATGACTGAGAAGGACAGTGTGGGTCTGTGGCGTGCAGACCACCCAGATTCAAAGGCCACAGCTGCACTAGCTTTTGTCCCACTTGGGGCCTTTCAAGCAGTGGCGGTAGTGCAGCTGCCCCAGAAGTGGGCAATGGGCACCAAGGGTCATGGGCACATGCTCTGCCCGGTTCCCACAGGAAGTGCAGTTGAGCAGGATTGCCCAGGTCACAGCAGCAGGTGATTGCTCCTTAGTCTCCTGCTCTGCCCAGAGCCTACAGTGGTGGCAGGGAAGGCCCCCCCTACCTCAGCGCACATCACCTGCCCATGGGGTGCACACAAGCACCAGGATTCCCCACTCCTGTCCCCACTCCCTCCCCACCTGGCAGGGGCAAGAGGGAGGCTCACAGGTCTGTCTGACCCCTGAGAGCGGTATTGTGCAGGCTACTTCTAGTTCACCATCTTGCACCCTTATAAGTTTTATTTTTAATACAATTTATTTAATCATAAATTTATATAATTTAATTTTCCATGATGGTCATATTTAAAAACCAACCCACAAAATTCCTAAAAGTTTAGCAATTGGCTCTGATAACCCCATAGAGCCAGCTCCAGCATAGCTCTGCTAAAGTTTTCCATGTGGTACTCCACACACTCATCCTTTCCTTGTCCCCTAACCAGATGCCCAGGATTCCGTAGAAGTTTGGGGGTCCACAGAACTATTAGAGAGAGCTTGGGTCCTCCCAAAGACTACCTGGAGCAAACATTATCCCTTCTCCTGATCCTGCTTACCCACACTGGATTGACAGTAAGAAATAAACCCTCAGTGTGCTAAAAATACTTGATTGTGGGGGTATTTGTTGCCACGGCTAGTACAGAAAAGCAAATTCTCTCATGTATTGGTTTCCACATTTAATGAATCATCAAATCTAGCTAAGAATGTTTGGTGAAATACAGATTAAGAATCTGCAGGACTTTGAAGTTGGAAAGCCTTCCTGATCTCTAACCAGGTTTGGGAACCACTGATCCAGTTAACTCCATTTCTTCCCAGTTGTTTTCACTGAAGCATCCTACAGCTTTGCAGAAGGAACACATTATCTAAGATATATAGGGCATAATTAGAATAAGCCTATTTTAAATTTGAAATTTGGTCAAAATTTCTCTTTCATCTTTAAAATTTATTCCAATTCTATATTTTGTTTCATAATAAATCTATGTTTGCTTTGATATTATAAAAAGTATTTCAAATTATTTACCCGTTAGGTTCTTGCCTCCCTCCCCCTTCTCCTCAAATCCTGTGAAGTAAAACTGATGCTTTAGGGAGACATGCCTTGTGACATTATGTACCCCAGTGCTACATTTGGGACCCATATCAGTATTCCAACTCCCTTTGGAGGTGCCCCCAATAAACAGTTAACCACAAACCAGACTCTTCTTGAACACCTTCAGAGATGGGAAGCTCATTACTATTTACAGCAGGCATCCCTTTCCTTATTAAATACCTCTGATTATTTGAGAGCTCATCCTCATAATGAGCTAAAATCTAATCTATTATTTCAAGGCATTAGGTTTGTCCCTTTTGCCCACAAAAATCAAATCTAATTCTCACTCATATGACAGTCTTTTAGTCTTACAGGACAGCTATCATGATTTATCACTCCTGATTTTCCTGTTCCACAAGCCTAATATGGTTAAGATTATAGAGAAGCAAAGACAGGGAGCCACTCTGTCTGGCAAAGGAAATTGAAAAAGTGTGTGTGAGAAACATTTAGATTTGGCCTTGGAGTAAAAGGAGGAGTCTGACAAACAAAAAGGGAGGTGAGTGCCAGAGGTGTCAACTATCTGAGCCAGGTTTAGAAAAGGTTTGATACGTTCAAGGTCCAAAAGATACTGAGTTAGGCCATGTGGTGGAGAATGATGAGAAAAATTGGAGAGATAAAAAGGTCTATTTCCTTGCTGCAACAGCAGCATCAGCATCACCCAGGAACTTATAGAAATAAAAAATCCCCAGCCTTACTGAATCAGAATCTGCATTTTAGCCAGATCCCTCGTGTGATTAGTATGCACATTAAAGACTGAAAATCAGGGAATCTATTTAGAGCCTTGACAAATGTTCCGGCACTCAACAGAGGAGATAGAAAAAAAATGTGATGTTATGAACACAAACAAAATCCACAAGTAGTCATCATGGGAAAATCATAACTTTTTCAGTTTATCATTGTTTTAATCTTTTATTACATATGAATTATATACTACGGTATTTTCTTTCAGTGCTTATGTTCTCTAAAGTTTTTGGCCTAGCTCTTTTGTTATGTCTAAGACTTTGAATTTTAGTTTAGAGGAAATGAGAAATCATTGGGCCAAAGAGTGACATGATTGGTCTGAATTATAGGACCTTCCCTCAGCTACATGTATGGAATGTGAGAGTGGGAAAAATGATGCTTCCATAGTACTGTTAGCTTTTTATAGTTTTACGTGATCCATAATTGCTTGGAAATACAGCACAGCGTATAAATGCTCCTTCACTCTTCTGTTACAAATAACTTATTTGTTCTTTAAACAAGCATCTCCTCTTGTGTTGTAAATACAGTCACTTCTTCACTGACCCTAAAGATTCCTCTGTCCCTCTGACTGCCAGAGTTATATGCTGATCCTTATTTCAAATTCAAATAGGCCTTTGTTTCTAGGGCAAAGATGTCACTGAGTCTGTTGGCGTGTGGCCTGGCATGGTTGACTCAAACTATAAGAGAGACATTGGCTGGCGTTACATGACAATTCTGGATCTGATAAGCATGCTTTTTCTTCTCTGGTGTCCTGGACCCCAGAGTGGGAGAAATAGTGCAGATCTATTTATTTCAGAGAACTGCAGATCTCTACCCACTTCTGTCGATTAAGGGAAGGGGACAAGACAGGGAGAGACACAATGATGCACCCATGTTAACTACTGATGCCCAGCGTGTCTGTGGGGACCACCCTTTCCATCCTTAGCCCCTGTGGTTTAGAAGGAGCTCCCCCACCTGCCATGATTCAGGGGGCAGATGAAGGTGGCCCTGACAATCGGGACATACCATCGACCCTACCCAATGTTAGGTTCAGGGTGGGCATACACCAAGCTGAACCAGTGGGAACCATACCTAGGACTTTTGCAGGAATCATTAGGGAAAATAAAGTCCTTCTGTTTTACACTGGAATTGCTAAACTCCATGCATATATCCCTAGAGTTGTTGGTGGCCATTTTTGCTCCACTATGCACAGAGCCCTCCTAACCATGAATTACCCACAGAAGAAAGCAGAACTTAAAGGTGGAAAGGCAGATTGCTGATAAGGTTAAGAAGTCCTGCCTACTTCTGTCATGCATGGAATCTATCCTGTGCTCAACTACACTATTTATGAGCCAATAAAGTCCCTTTTAGTTTAAATAAGATAAAATTTCATGTATGATATTTGCCACCAAAAAATATATTTACTAATATACGGTGAAAAAAAGAAAAAAAAAGTATTCAGTTAAATGATGTGGATTGAGTTTGAAGTCCCCCACCCCCACCCCATGTCACAGAAGCAGCAACACACAAATGTTGGCACAGAATGCAAAGCCAAGGTAGGCAAGATGTGGGATGATTGAAGCTCGGCACGTAGAGTGGGCTTCCTGGGTTCACAGCCTGTGACTTGAATGATGCTGGGCAAGTTATTTGATCCTACTATGCCTCTGTTTTCTCTATAACTTGGGATGAGTGATAGAACCTATCACCTAGGGGTGATAAATGAATTGAGTGAGGTGATAACATGAAGCACTTAGAGGGACTGGTCCAGAGTTAACATACTGGTGATATCTATTTCTATTTTTAAGCCCTCCCTTCTTTCCTTCCTTCTTTCTTAAGTCCAATATTACCTCTTTTACAGCAGAGAATACGCAGTGCTTAGGAAGCAAGGACAGATGCACCTGTGTCTGGCTCTCAGGTATCTTATAGACTGACGGGGAAGACCTCACGCTGTGTTATGAATCTGGGTTTATATGCCACATGTGCAATGATTAGGGTAAAGGAACTAAGAACTCATAGAAAAGTGATTCCTCCCATCCCAGGGGTGTACGAGAAAAGTTTATGGAAAGGGATCACTCAGAGCATACACCACAATCACTGAAGGGGATGATGGTGATACTGTGAGAAAAGGCCTCCTTAAGGAGATTTATGGAAACATCCCACATCGATTCCCTCCCAAATAAGGCCTGAAGCATTTCGGTGTGGGCCAAGTACAAAGCTATGGGCAGTACAGACACTCAAAGTAACATGACATATTATTCCTGAGAAAATACATTTAAGCTGGGTTGGGCTTTTTAAAAAAGATCTCTAATTGCTGCCAACTCTCTAATTCTCCTTGCAAATTATGAAAGTTGGGGTTTGTGAATCAATTCAAAGGCTAAAGTGGGATCCGGATGGTTCTATTATTAGGGTGTGAAAAAATGAAGTCAAAAGGCAGAGTTAGGGCTGCGATTAACGTGAAACAGTAAGATCTCAGGAGTGTTCCGATCGGCAAAGGTGAGTCATCTTGACATGCCTCCCGATAGTTGCGAGGAATCTCCCCAAAGCCTCACCTCTAGTCAATACCCTGACAGGGAGTGTGATGCCTATTTCTGTACAGCTGAACTGTGGAAACCAAATGTTTTTGTCTGTAAGAATTATTCTGAGCTATAGCATATTGGAGCATGGCAGCTGGAAGATGCTAAACAGATTAAAAAGGTGGGTGCAGAAACACACACACATCTATATTCACACAGACCCACATGTCTATCACAACTACACACTCTTGGCAAATATCACCCACACAAGCATGTATACGGTGTCTACCACAGGAATACTAACACTCACAATATCACATTCATACACACACACACACCCTCCACACGTTCATACCAAACACATCAGGCACTACATGACACACCACCTACATACACATGCCTCCTATACTCACACACCCAAAACATGGCCACCATATGGGCCAGACCAGGTACGTCACACCAAATGCACACATCAGCCCACACCCCAGGTAGTCATTCCAAAATATGCATCTTGATATGCACGTATGCACACACACTAAAATTACACTCCAAATTTAACAATCTGCATTCTTTTTCCTTTCATGAGATAATGCAGTTTTATTTTTAACGAAAAACATTATTTTAAATGGAGAGGGACAGAAAGAGGAGATATTTTTAATTTAAAAAATCATCAAGAAGACCCATGCCATCAAGATTCAACATTTTTCGCATAAACAAGCTAATGGTGTCCCGGGAGATATGTGCCACGTTCAATTCACTCTGCACCAAGGACAAAGCTGGAAAGAGTGTGATGAAGCAGCCTCCACAGAGCTCTCTGAAAAGCAGGTCCTCGGAATTTGGAGCTGGTGTGAGAGTAACGGTGAGAAGGCTGTTCATTCTGCACCTTCCCTGAGCTCTCCTTATGCCTTTTGCATGGATCTACAGCCTCAGGTGTATCTACAGGGCTTAAACCCCTAAAGTGAAGCAAAGACTAATGAGATGTGAAAGCATTCAATTCTTGCCCCAACAGTGACAGAAGCAGTATCACATGATAAAGGCCATGACAATTTAAAAGGAAGCCCCTGTCATGACTGTCACAGTACTACATCATAAGAGAGGAAGAGTGAGAGTGGCTCCATTGAACAAGTAACTACCATGCAGTAATCCTGAGCTGAATGCCCCAACTACATTATCTCATGTATTCTTCACAGTATTGAAAGTTCCTAAGATGGACCCATTCTACATCTTCCACATATTAAGTTGAGTAACTTGTCCAACAGCACACCACTTGGGACTGGTTTCAAATGCAGGTCTCTCTGGCTCTAGACACATAGTTTCTCCTACATTAAGTTATCTGGCCTGTTATTAATATTACTCTAATTGACATCATGTCCATACACAGAGAATCGAGGTGAAGTCAGGGGACATTGCCACTGAAAACAGGAAAAGTAAAACGTTAATACCTCCTGAGTCATAAGAGACCAAACATATAACTAATACTTGTCATTTTAAGCGATTGTGGATAAGTTGCTTATTGGCACGTGAATGTAATATTTTTGCCAAGGGAGTCAGTTGATGTGGAAATGACCACTTCTGTGAAGTAGTGCATAAATATCATGCTAAGAGAAAAAGCATAAAGTATCCACTTTCCTCACCACCCTACAACCTTCTTCCCTCATTTGTCCCCTTTGAGACAAATGTGTCTCCTTTGTCTTTAATCCCTAGTGCTGGACACTCAGCAGGCACATGATACATGTCTCTTGAGTAAATGACAGAAGAAATGAATAAAATGTATTGTTTTACATAAAATGATGGAAACCTATAGAGCCCCAAAACCTGGCAGCTAGATCATTTGCATGAAATGGCATATACGGAGTTTGGAAATGAACCTACAACAGGAAGACACAAATGGCAAGGCTGATGATGCTAACTCATCATGCAAAAGCTTTGGTCCTTTGAAATCAAAACATCCTCTCTAAGGAGTGATATCATGGATGTCTTCCATCAGCTCCTTTTCGGATATCTGAGGGTGATCTGCTGTCCTTTTTGATCCTGTTATCCTACAAGTGTTTATAAGTTTTCCTTGCACAGGTACCACAATCATTAGCAACAGCATAAATTCTAGATCCTGCCTACCGGTTAAATTTCTAAGGATAAACTTCTTAAAATTTCTCACATCATGGAAAATTCTCTGATACACTGATCCTCTAACCTGCTGCTGTTGAATGAAATAATAAATAAATGAATGAATTTAAAGTAATTTAATAATAATTTAATTATTATTAAAAGCCATGCACTCTGCTTTACATGTTTCATGCATTATCACATTTGATCTGAAAAATAGCTACTATTATTAATATTATTCCCATTTTTAAGATGGATAAACTGAAATGCATATAAACTAAATTGCTTGTCCAAGGCTCACACAGCTAACAGATTGTTGAGCTCATTGGGGTAACACTGAGATTCTTGACCCAATGCCCATACTATCTTCTCTATGGAGCTTAAGTTTTCTTTTTTTTTTTTTATTTCAGCATATTATGGGGGTACAGATGTTTAGGTTACATAAGTTGCCCTTGCCCCCTCTTCCCCCTTAAGTTTTCTTTTTAAAGCAACAGAAAGAAATGAAAAGTTTTGTTTGTTTGGTTTTGATTTTTTTCGAATCGGGGGAAGGATTACAGTGTTAGAAATATTAATCTGCAAGTATTTTGGAGGCTAGATTCAGAAAGAGCTACATAAACCCTAAAAGGGCAGGCGGGCTGCTACAGGAATATAGGCAAGGGGCACAGAATCTCTACCTAAAAATACTTGATAACATTTTTCTCAGGAAATCAGTTGAAGAAATACCAAACACATAGTATAAATTAATGTAGAGGCTGGGCATGGTGGTTTACGCCTGTAATCCCAGCACTTTGGGAGGCCAAGGGGGGAGGATCACTTGAGGCCAGGAATTTGAAACCAGCCTAAGCAACACAGCAAGACACGGTCTCCACCAAAAAAAAAAAAAAATTTAGTGTAGACTCAGTGAGAATAAAGACAGAGAAAAATGGTTTAGATTCAGTAAAAATTCCTAGAATAAGGATGAATTTCTGGGAGTCCCTACACATTTATTCATTTGCTGAGTAGCTACAAAATAGACAGGTATGATGGGGGGAAAATCAGCAAAATTAAACCCCATTTTTGTGTATCACAGAGCCAAAATGAGAGAGTAACAGAAAAATTCAATTTACAGAAGTTTTTCATATGCAATACGATAATAAGCACAAGATGCTAAAGAGCAAGAGGGACCTCAGCACTTATTTGGAGCAGAGAGGAGAGGGTACAGGAAAGCTTTGCACAGAAAGAGATGCCTTACTGTGCTTTGAAAACAAATTAGAAGTCATTGTGAGGTGGGTGACACTGGAGAGAAAGAAAGGAAATAAAGTTTAGAAGGCAATGGCCATGCAAAGAAGTAGAAGCTTGATTTCCACACTCTGACTGTACTTCCCTCCTCTGTCCCGTCTGTGATTTCAGAACTAGGCGTCAGCACTCACCACCCAGAAACCACCTCTGCCTGGTGGAGAGCAACTGCTCTCTGCTTACACAAAACTTATTAAAGCCATTTGAGGTCGTGGCCTGTTATGGTAACTGCCACCCTGTGGCCTCCAGGTATGTTAATTTCATTTTGATCTGAAAGAATAAAATATAATAGGAGAATGATTTAAACAAAGGTCAGAGCCAGGAATATCCCATTTTGCCACTTGAGCAAATGCTCCATGTGTCGTTTTTATTAATGCTATCAGAGAAAAAGGATTTTACTGGCCATAAGTGGGAAGCTTAAGGGCCTTTTCTGGAGTTGCTGCTTGAGCTGTGGGAAATTTCATTTGCACTCTGGGGTTCCTGTATTGATGGAATGTATTCATTTCCTCCTGGAACAAAAGTAATTAATTCTGTAGGGAAACCAAAAAGTTCAGGCTTCCAAGACCACCTTGCTTATTCTCTATATGTATAGAGAATTCATCAGGTTGGAAATTGGCCAGCTGTGAGTGGTTCAAATGGTTGTTTGATACTAATAGCCTATTTGGCCTTAGCCCATGATGGCTATCACATAATGCATACAGTTGTCAGGACTGTCATGTGGCATAACACAGAAGGATGTTGCAACCCAGAGCTGTGTATCTAGCAGCACTGGAAATAATGACTACTGTCTCTCTTGTTAACCTTCTAAGGCAAAGCTGTGTTCTAAAGCTAACAAAAAAAAAAGTCAACAAATAAACTTGCGTGTTGCATATGTATACTCAGGTATAAGTGGCTTAGTGGATAAAGATAATTTTCATTGAATGGCTCTGGGTTCACATATCCTGCCTCCCTTACTTTCTCAAAACGAATCCAATCTTAAAAGATACAACTGTTTTATGCGTCATTTTTGTGGAAAATCTGACCTGCAGGCCATTCGTGCCAGTTAATTAATTTTCCTTTGCTCGCCAGGCAGCTGTCACAAAGGTGAAGGAGGATGCTCTCATTTTATGCCTAAATTATGTAGAGAAGGGTTCTTCAAATCAGAGTGCAAGAAGCCACTCAGAGTTAGCCCTTAAAGGGAAAAAAAAAGTGTGAAGCTGGAAAATATTCTCAACTCTCTCTCTCTCCCTTCCACCCCATTTGCCCTATATGCTTTCTCTTACACAAACCTGGAATTATAAATAAATCATCCTTGATCCACAATTCAAAACAGGCTTCTTTCCATTTATGCATTCTGGCATTCTGTTAGCCTGTCAGTCAGTCATATATCCACCTGTCCATTCAATAACTTATTCATTCATCAGTTCAGTCATTAAACTCTTGTTTTTCTACTACCTGCAAAGGATCATTCTGAGCTACTTCTTCCTGTCCACGTAGTACCTGTGTATATTTTGTTCACAGTACTTCCAAAACCAGACCATTTAAACATGGTGCCATATTGTCTTCCCTAGTAACATGTGAGATCCTTGAGGGCAAGAACCAAGTTCTGTCCCTTCCCTCCCAGGCCTCTTGCCCTTGCTATTGCCTCTACCTGGAACATTCTTTCCTCACTCCTTTGCTCCATTTCCTCCTTTCCTTTAGGATTCAGCACAAATGTCACCTTCTCAGAGGTCCAAAATACCCTCTCATTATACTCCCACTCAATACCTCAGTTTCTTTCTCTCTTTACAGCATTTATCACTACGTGAAGTTATTTTGTATATTTCTTTATTGGCTGCCTTTATCTTTCTCCCCAGTTGACTGTGAACTCCACAAGGGCAGGAATCAAGTTGGTTTTTACTTTTGAATGGCTAGTACCTAGAATGCATTACACAAAATGGTTAATAAATATTGTTAGTGATCGAATGAATGAAGATTTTTATCTTTGCATCCCTGCAAATTGTAGAGGATTCTGCATTCTGCATGTAATAGGCACTTAGTAAATGCTGGCTTCTAGGAAGCTAAGTGGATTCTATCAAATTCAGACTGTGCAATTGAAAATACCTGGAGCTGAATCAATTTCTAGTTTCCATTTTCTTTTTCCTCTCCTACTCCCTCTGTCATTTTGTTGCCTGAGATCTTTTGAAGCCATTTGGGGTTCTAAATACTACTCTCAGACCATCCTGAGCAAAATGGATAATGTTGTTTCTGCAAAGCACAAACCCTGAAAGTACAACCTACTGAGCTCTTGACACTTTTCACGATAGCTTCACATTTATATTAAAAATGTGGGCAAGAATAGATGGAATGAATAACTTCAGCTGGGGGTTGCTCATCCACTTACTTTTGATATATAGCTTCAATTGGGCTAAGAAGGAAATTTTGACAGAGAGAAAATTTTGCAAAGTATGAGTGTGGAATTTGACCCAAGAGTTTAATTCTCCAGTGTACACCATGGAACATCTAGCAATTTCCCTTCTCTACTGCCCATTAAAATAATGTGTAGTCCTTTAGTTATGGACCTGAACTAGGCTTTGAAACTGCAGAAAATGTTGCTAATCTTCGGATGCGTTGTGTTAAACAGAGTTGAGCAAAGAAAGCTGAGGAAGATAGAAGCTTCAGAAGTCATTAGTATTATAGTAACAGAGGATGGCTTCCATTCTGTTCTGTAATTTCCTATGTTTTGGGGGCTCAGAGAAGAACCAACAAAGGACCAGATTCTCAACACATTTGGTCTTGTAAAGATAAGATTACATCACAATAGACAAAAACTAGGAACAACCTAAATTCCCTCAGTCAGCATATGGATGGGCAAAACATGGTCTATCAGTACAATGAAACACTATTCGGCAGTAACAAGAAACTACTGGTCAGGCACAGTGGCTCGAGCCTGTAATCCCAGCACTTTGGGAGGCTGAGGCAGGAGGATCGCTTGAGCCTAGGAGTTCAAGGTTACAATGAGCTATAATCACACCACTGCACTCCAGCCTGGGCAACAGAGCAAGCCCCATCTCTAAAAATAAAAAAGAAACTAACTACTGACACATAGAACATTATGAATGAACCTCAAAAACATTATGCTAAGTGAAAGAAGCCCTACAAAAGAGACTACATATTATTAACATATGATTCCATTTATAAGAAATGTCCAGAAAAAGCAAATTTCTAGACACAGAAAGTAAATTAGTGGTTGCCAGGGAATGGAGGTATGAATGGGGATTAATGGTAAATAAACATGATCTTGTTGGGAGAGTGAAAATGTTGTAAAATTGATTTAAGATGATGGTTTCGCTACTCAGTAAAGTTACTAAAAATCACTGATTTGTACTTTTGGAATAGGAGAATTTTATGATACGTAAAACATACCTCAATAAAGTTGTTTTTCAGATTTAAGATTATTTTTTTATGTGATGGCATTGCGGGCATAGCTTAAATTAGTGGTCCTTTGGTGATAATAAAACACAATGAACTTTTGCTTACAACTTTCCTTTTTATTTACTTACATTTCAAATAAAACTTGTCTCTGAAAAATAAGATTGGACCAGTTTTGAGAATATTAATTCTGACAAATTAATTGCCTAATGTAAATGAGTGGACTAAAATCATTGTTTCCCAACCAAATTTTTTTCAGGGAGATTTTAAATAACATCAAGAGCTATTTTCCTTCGAAATGATATTTTCTCCTTTCATTTGGTTCATTTCACTTGATTTCAGAGAATCTAATTTCTTCTGGGCTAAGGGGAGTGGTCAGGTTTTTGTACATCTTCTCAAAGGGAATTCAATTTGCAATTATCACTGGCATACCATAGACTTTTGCAAACCCATGTTTCGTGCAGTCTTCAGATCCCTGTCGCAATTAGCATATTTTCAAGGTGAAGTGCAGATGTCAAATTAATGTGGAAAGCGCCAGGATTGCCAAAGGGCCCGGGTCAATTGGTATTGGTCTAATTGGAGGACATGAGCCTTTCCTGTGGAAAGGGGTCCAGGGACTGACATCAGAAACAGGAAAGGTCCTTCACGTGCGGGCAGGGGCAGTGGGGAGAAGAAAAACTGGAAACACAGGAGAGGACTTGCTTTTGTGGAGAAAGTTAGGATTCAGAGAAGAGAGTGAAATCGCCAGAAGAATAATCATTATTACTGTTAATAATTATTATGACTTCTATTTAGTTACTGTAATGTGCCAGGCATTTTATATGCATTACCCCATTTAAGCATGACCACAAAACTCTCTTGGCAAAATTATTCTTATTCTGCAGAAGAGAAACATGAAGCCCAGAAAGATGAAAGTATTCAAAATAAATGATTGTTGAGCACTTACTCTGTGCCAATCGTATTTTGTGAAATACTTTGTTTGTTGTCAAATTTACCTCTCACAACAACCCAGGAGGTAGATGTTATTATTAACTGCATGTGGTGAACGAGGGAATTGAGCCAGAGAGAATTTAAGAAGTATCCCCTGGGTCGCATAGTTAGGAAACGTCACAGGCACTGACTTTACGAGACCCATGCCACCACACTGCCACGTGCAAGTTCATCCAGCCAAGGGTGAAGCATTGGACTCTTCAAGAGTTTGGAAAAAGGCCATGAATGTCCAGACTGCCAATCCCTGGCTGATGCTGTTCTCCGTGAGTCCAAATCCAGATCTTTCCGTTAGGCGTGTTTATTTTTTTCTCAAGTTGGGTTCCATGGAACCATTAGGGGAAATGAAAAGGACAGAATCTTATAGTTTTGAGTCTTTAAACATAGCAGCTCTATTTACTGTTATAAGTTAGGTGCTCTCATGAGATTTCATTTGAATGGAAGCGGCTCTGAAGTTATAAAGAAACCACAGTTTTAAAGCCAATATAATAATTACATCTTGTCGAGGGTGATTGTCAGACAGATATGAGGGAAAAGGTATTCAGGGCATTAGATTCAGGATTGAGTCCTGACTCTGACCCATACCAGTTGTTTGTGATTTTGTAAATCCATCTCTTCAATCTTCAGTTTCTTTATCAATTAAAGCAGAAAGATAGTTGTTCATCTTGCCTACATTACAGGGATATTATGAGGATCAAATTTGAGATAATCTGTACAAGTGCTTTGTATTCTATAAAACGGTCTTGAAATATTGAACCAGTTCCCTGGCATAGTGCCAGGTAAGCCCCTTTACAGGGATTATCTTCCATAAACCTCACAATAGTTCTAAGCAATAGGTACCATGTTATCCCTATTTAATAGATAAGAAAGCTAAGGCTTATAGAGGTTAAACAATTCACCCAGATGTCATACACAGTAAAGTATTGGCACTTCTAGAATCAGCAACAAGTTTTGATTCATTTTTTTAATAGCTCTTTTTCAAAGATGCATTTTTAATATCCCCTCTTTTTAGCATTTTTAAGTGAAATTGGTCATTCCCTGCTTCTGCTCTCCCTAGACATTTTTGCACCCCTTTTACAGAAGCTAATCAAAGTCTTTCTTGCATTCAGAATAGCATGGGTTCTTGCCTAACTCTCACTAAGTCAAGCACCTAAAAGGTAGGGCTGCGTCTGCACCCTCCAAACCCACAGTATCTGGAGCCATGTGTGTGCTCAAATACGAGGGCGTTCCTTCCTCCATAGCTTCCCTACTGGGTAGAATTTAACTTCTTCACACTCAAATCCACACTAGGCTCCTAGTTATTCAAGTTCTGCCTGGCTTCTCTAGACTTGTACCACTGCAAAAAAAAAAAAAGTTACATTTGGTTAAAATGGAAAATAATAACAACAATAGTGGCTAATATTTATTGAGTACTTAACTGGGTCTGAAGCCTGTGCAAGTTCCTTATGTGTACCATCTCATTTCATCTTTATACCAAGCACCTATTCTCAAACCCCCTTCCACTGTACAGACAAGGAAGCTGAGACTTAGGGGTCAGACAGCTAAGAATGTGGTAGAGTCCATTTAGAGCAAAGGTTTGCTGACACTCCAGCAATAACTTTTTAACTATTTATTTTTAATTATTATGGGTACATAATAGTTCTATATATTTATAGGGTACATGTGATGTTTTGATATAGGCATACGATGTGAATTAATCAAATCAGGGTAATTGGGATATCCATCACCTCAGGCATTTATCATTTCCTTGTGTTAGGAACATTCCAGTTCTACTCTTTTAGTTATTTTAAAGTATACCCTAACTTATTGTTGATTATAGTCTCTTTGTTGTGCTATAAAATATTTTTCATTCTACTGAACTATCTAACTATATTTTTGTACCCATTAACCACTTTATACCCTCCTCCCTGCTACCCTTCCCAGCCTCTGGTAACCATCATTCTACTCTCTGTCTCCATGAGATCAATTGTTTTTAATATTTAGCTCCCACATATGAGTGAAAACATGTGAAATTTGTCTTCCTGCCAACATTAACTCTTAACCCACAGATTACATTACTGCACTCTGCTAGAATTCCTCTTACAAAACTCTCCTCATTCCTCTAAACACACTTATTATGCCAGCTCCTCTCCAAAACTTCCCCTGGTTCCCTCAGCCTTCCCAATCCATGCTCAGCCTGCTCATCACTCATTCCAGCCCCACACACACTTCTCTCACTTTTAGTAATTGTCTCTTCTGTCTGCTTGATTATAACATCCCGTTTCACTACCATATTTCTCACAGCACCTAGCAAAATGCCTAGTGTGGACCCAGCATTTAGTATTAAGTGCTGAATTCTCCCTTTGCCATTCATTCACTCATTTATAATTCAATAGGCTTGCTATATAAGAGGACAGCTATACTTTCTTTTCCCCAGCTCCCAGAGCAATGTTTCTTGATTATGTCAAATAGAGCTGTCTTAATTATTTGACTCATCTTTGAACTGTCAGTTATTGAAAGACCTATGGAGGGAAAGTCTCCACTGGATTTTTGACATATTG